>JAJOOR010023726.1:0-23649 GCA_036250505.1 Solanum acaule
GATGACTTGCGCTCAAGTTCATCATCATCCACGAAAGAAATAGGCCATTCATTACAAACAATAGGCCATTCATTAGAAGAGGAGGTTCCAAAATGTTCGTTGTGAATGTGAAACCTGTTGATTGGATCCGTATTGAGATCCCAAGCTTCAAGATCCCTAAAATGGGTGAGAGCGAAAAATAGTTTTTTTTTACTGTGGAAAACAATTTGTGTGTATTGTCGTAAGGGTCCATCTAAGGGAATCCAGCAATTGGTACTATCCTCTCTTCCGGGCCTCCTGCAGAAGGCGAGTAGATCAGAGTGACCGTAAGTGACCATGGCTACACAGTCATCGTTCATAAGAGAAGAGGAAAGAACTATTTTTCTGATGATGTATTTAGATAACTGTTGCGGAGTACGGGGTTGGGATTGGTAGTTAAGAAGGGTTTCAATCAAACCAGTTTGGGTGTTTCGAATGACGCCCTTAACTGCAGGAAGAGTTTCAACAGATGGAAGCTTGATTTTTCTACCAGAGATTGGGTTAAATAGAAAAACTTGGCAGTCTTTTTGCTGTATATAAACGAGCCAACCTTGAAATAATGATCCCAAGTAATAGACGTCTCCGTCAGGCTCCTGCTGTTGCCTCTGCTCAAACTGTATGACATCGCCTTCCGCCAGTCTGTAGAATTTGTAAACAGTGCCTTCCGGTGGCAGCATCAACCAAGGAATCACCAATTTTCTTTGTCTTGAAATATCAATGGCGTCCATTGGAACAGAATCGGCTCCAACTTTACTAACTTCAAGAACAATTCAAAATTACAACTCAATACTCACACTTAGAACACAATGTATTTTCTGTCTGCAGAAATAACTAGTAATATCCGTGTGTATTTTCTGTCTACAGAAATAAATAGTAATATCCCTATTTATAAAGGTAAAAATCAAATTAAACTAGCACTAGATATCACTCTAACTAACAAATTCTAATTAAATATAAATAAGTAATTATCATAAATAACAAAGGAATCTTAATAAACTTAGGATTCCTACTCCAACTTTGAATTATTATTTCTAACAAGCACTAATTCTAAAACGAAATAACGCTGCTCTGCTTTGCTGGAAAAATTCTCTCAATTTATTATTGCAATCTTCTCTTCTTTGACTTTGTCCTTTTGATAGAGGTGGATTAAACCTTAGTAGAATCCTACAAGGAAAAAAATATTTTTTCTCACAAAAATAATCCTTTTCCTCATAGGATTTGTTTGTCTTTCCTTTTCTGCATAGAAGTCGTTTGCAGTTTTTCATCTCCTTATTTGACTTGGATTTCTACTTAAAACACGTTTTCCTATTTCATATTTGTATATGCGAACTTTTCCCGCCTTTTTATGTCTGGTTCATGCCTGTGAGCCTGATTCATATTGTCATCATCAAAAGTTATTTCAGAGTATTGTCCAAGTCATCAATTGACATCGGAAGGGAATACATCAGAAGAAGAAATAACCCAAACGATTATTTCTAGCCGCCCAGCCCTTGTCTACCCACCAAAACCTTTTAGGTTTCAAAATATTGATATCCAAAACCTTCAGGTTTCCCCTTCTCGTGTGTGTCTAATAATCTCAAAAAATAATCGCGGACTATTAAATTATCAAAAAAAATATTGTATATTAACTTGAAATTATTGCATGAATTCGTATACTTCAAAATTCTGAATCCACATATTCTTAAAATCTTATTAGTTGATCATTCTCACTTTTGAATAACAAATAACATTGAGTAGCAACTAGCAACTCATAATATTTATCAATTGCTTCAAAACAGAACAACAACTTACAAATGACTCTTGCTTCTAAACTAGCACATGTATCAAGGATCGACTTTTACACAAATAAACATATTATAATAGTAGCAAATTTTACTCCAAATCAATGCCGTCCTCAAAGGGCTTGTTAATTCATCAAACAACATCTTGCCCCTTACCCTCATTATTAGTACTTTCACCATAATTCGTACAGCCCCAGCATAATTTGCCCCTCAGCCCCCCAAAGCTACAATCTCTCTGTTTAATGCTATGCAACGGCGTTGCACACTCCTGATTCCTACAATACCTTCCCACTAAACACGAAAGAATCGCGAGAACGGTTAACACAGAGATGACAGCGAAAAATGGCCCAATAGATCCCGAAGAATGCCAAGCGCTGTTTGGCACTGCTTCAGGGTACGGTACTGATTGTTGAGGTTGTTGTTCGTTAGGCCAAATTGTTGAATCCGTGTTTGCCATTTCTTCGTTGTGTATATATGTGTGTTTGTTTGTTCATTCACAAACAACATATATATATATATATATATATATATATTTCATTAATTCGATTTTTTTACAAAAGCAGAGAGACAAATTAAAAGGTATAACTGAGAGGTGTTGTGCTTTTAAATGCGGCTTTAAAGAACCAGAGTGGGATTACCACATGGAAAGGCAAATGGAATTCAGAAATCTTACGCAGATTATCTCAAACTTTTTTTTTTTAATAACCGTGGTGTCCTGATCAATTTATGCATGTCTTGATTAATATAACGAGATATCTATCATACACTTTTACCAGGTAATTGTATTTGTCAATGCTAACACAAATGAGAAGAAATGACCAAATATTTTTGCGTCTACTGAAATTTAAACCTAAGATCTCATAGTGCTCTATTCAGTTAATTGATACTATTATTCCAACTTTTTGCATGTAATTTCATATATTGGAGACAGTGGCTTATCATCTACTTAATTGTTTAATTATGTAATATCAACTGATAGTTAATTAGTTGTTAAGCTTATTATTAGTTGGTTATAGTTAGTTACAAAAGTTTGTTAGTGAGTTAGTTAAAGAAATGACAGCTGTACATTAGCTGGCAATAGCATAGATTACATGTGTATATAAATGAAAGTTTCTCATCTTTGAGATCAAGCTTGATGAATGAGATTGAAAAATTCCCAAAGTCCATTTATTCTCTAAATTTCAATATCATATTTCTGCATGTGCTTATCTGAAATGGATATTTGACTTTTTAACACATAAAAAAACATAAAATGTCAGTCCCATGTGGCTACACTTTGCTCTTTTTCCTTTTCCAGAATAATCTTCTTTGCTAAGGCATAGGCCATGTGACTATATATTAGTCAAATAAGCTTAAGTAATTTCATATTATCCATCATAGTTTCTAAGAAATTTAATTTATAATAGGTACTAATCAACTATAACACGTTATACTCTATGGGTCGTTTGGTTTGAATTAAAGTTATGATGAGATTAATTATGATGGAATAGTTATGATGGGATTATTTTTTATTGAGTATTTGGTTGATTGTATTCAAAATAATAAATTTTAAGAACAATTTATTTGTTTACAAAAATGTCTTTCATGAATGTAAAAAGTGATGTAATAAAAGGGTTGAAAGAGACATTTTTGTCATTTACCTATTTTATCCCGGGATTACTATACCACCCAAGGGGAGGGATAACTTATCCCGGTACTAATTATTAATCCCGGGATAAGTTATTCCGAACTTGTCAACCAAACAACAAATTAAGTGGTACTATAATTTAATCCCAGGACTATTTGGTATTATCCTTCACACCAAACAACCCCTAAGTTTATTTCAAATTACCATTACTAGGCTTGTTATAGGTAAAGATTTATCTATTATTATAAGTCAACTTAATCTGATGATATAAAAATTCTTTATAATATGAGTATGTGTATAAAAGTTAAAGTTGATATTTAATTATTATGAACCTTTCTGAGTGTTGTCATTCCATTAATTCTTCGTACCTAAGTTGGTTAAATATATTCAGAACATTTAATTTAAAATATATATAGGCCACCATGATCAAGTATTATCCTTATTTTCCCCCCATCTTTTTTCTTCCCTTTTTAAATGTACGTTGGGCAATTAGATGTAGTAGAGAATTGAATGATTGTTTCGATATATATTAATTTGTAGACTTGAGGGCTTGATATTTTGGTGAAGAATTATAATGGTGAGAGGAAAAGAGTTGCTGTCTATATGTCCAAAATTGAACGTTTGGTGAGCTTAGTTAATGCTAGGTTCTACCTTATCCTATAGTTTTAGTTCATCTTCAAATAGAGGTTATCTGGTCCATCTCAAGTGATATACTTGACACGTTCCTTGAGAAAAATATTTAAGGATATAAATTAAGTGTTATTTTTCATTATTAGTCTTTTGATTATTTTCAAACTATGATCTACTCGAATATATAAAGTAGTTAGTAACCTTACTAAATGAAGTGAAATATGAGAAAAAGTTCCAACAATTTTCTTAAATTTTGAATAATTCATTTATTTTAAACTATTAAAAATGTTTCAACAATTCACTTAATATGGACTAGCACTACAACAAAAATAACTTTTAGCAGCAATAAATAGACATATTAATAAAAAGTGCTAAAATTTTACTGGCACTAATTAAGTGTCGCTAAAGGCTTAGGGACATATACAAAGAGTGTTAATTGTCGCTAAAATTATATACTTAGCGGCACTTAAGCTATTATCGTTAATTAATTACTGCTAAAGATCATTTTTGATATAGTGTAGAGGGAATATTAATAATTGAGTATTCACCTCGCACAAACATTTTCAAATGAGATCCAAATTGATCCTTATTAGTTACTCTATTATTCCCGATCCGTCCAAAAATAAATGTCCCCTTAGTAAAGAAAAATTGTCCCAAAAAAGTTTCATTTTTAAAATTCAAGACAAAAATTAATATATTTTTCAACTATACCTTTTCACTCCATTTTTTAAATAATGCTCAATTTTCAAAAAAATATTTATTAAATAAAAATAATTTAACAGATTATACATTGCATTTATTGATTCTTAATTGACATAATTTACGCTATGATAACATATAGTATTTGAATTGAGTCAAAGTTTTGTGTTAGTTATGGTTTGTATATATGAGTCTAGAATGACAAATGAGTACGATCAAGGGTGTGTTTGGTATGAAGGAAAATGTTTTCTTGGAAAACAAGTTGATTTTTTATTTATTTTCTCATGTTTGGTTGGTGAGTAGAAAATATTTTCCAGAAAAAGATTTTTAGTGTTTGATTTATGAATGAAAAATGTTTTTGAGAAATATCTTTTATTTTTAATAGAGTAGAAAATAATTTTTGAAATTGAAAATATTTTTTAAAAACAAACTTAATTTTTTTTGGGGTGGGGGTGGGGGGTGGGGGGGTCAAGGGTAGGGGTGAAAAATTGAAATTTTGAAGTTGGAAATATTTTTTAAAAACAAACTTAAATTTCAAAACATTTAACCCAACCAAACATGAGAAGATTGAATTTTCCTTCATACCAAACACACCCCAAGTTCAACTCATCAAAACTTGAAGGAGTCATCAAATGAGTTTGGACTGAATTTGTCAGCCCTATATGTAATTTTTTTGGGACAACTGGGTGAGTTAGGTTGAATTTAGGCAGTCTAAGATAAACACAGTTAAGATATATATGGTATTAATCTGCCTAAAAGTTATTTGGGTTAAAATGAATTGGATTGAAATGGGCTAAAATGAGGATAAAATTCCGAGGGGAACTTACATAAAATCCACTAATTTAGGAGCTAATTACTTAAATATACTTTAGTTTGCAATATTACATATTTTGCCAAAATTTGGTGCCTCCAGATACATTCAGATACATGTATCTCGGAAACATGGGGTCAAAAGTAGTTATAGTTTGTTCGAGATACATTGTATCAAAGTGGATTCGCATGTATCTAAGATACATAACAAATTTTGCTTGCCTCCCTCACCTCTTTTCCATCTCGCTCGCCACTCTCTCATGTATCTGATATCCTCGATACATACAGATACGCATATCTAGTGTGATTAGCATGAATCTAGAATACATACAAATCTTGCTCGCCTCTCCCTCTTTTTGTGTATCTAGTGGCAAAATATATGTATCTGAGTGTATTTTTCTCAATATATGGTAGGAAACTCTTAAGTTGTGGTAAGATACGTAATAGTTTGAAAGTATAGGTGATAATAGTATATATGATAATGAAGTATGTCTAACTATATAAGTTTTCGTTTAAAACCCATATAATTTTAAATAAGTTTTATTATTTTATTTGTTCGTATATTAAATATTTTTTCTAACTTTATTTTTTTTAAAATTATGACTATACGATAAATCAAATAAATCAAATAAAAAAAATTAAAAAAAATTATTTTAATAGAATTTCTAATTTTCAGATATGACAAACATTAGGATTTAGGCGTCATTCATTTGGTTAAGCCGAATTGTACAGTTCGTGGCTGAAGGTAGGATAGTCAGGTCCTCAATTGTTGCAAAATATTAGTAGACTACTTGTATTGCTGTACAAAATGTCAAATTTCAAGGTCACTTTTTTATTTTAATTTCTCACTCAATATTCAATATTTATTATTAAAATTTGACTAATTTAAATTCACAATCGCCTCATTCAAAAGATGGCACTCTTTACCAATCAATTCATGTCACAAGGCTGAGTCTCATAAGACAAAATGTATTAGTCACGCTATGCTTTAATTATTTTGTTATGGTTTGATGGTTAATTTCTCAAATGATAATTATTAGCAGAGTGATAATTTGACAAATCAACTTCAAATTTAATTGATTAAACATGTATGATTTTCTTAATTATCCTTTGATATTCGAGTAAATCAATTTCATGTTTAATAAATTTATTAAGGGGTAGGTAAAGTTGATTCTCTATGGAAAGTTATCACTTAGCATTCTGATGATTCCAATTCAAGATCAATGGTTGTGGATGATAAAATTCCGCCCATCTTATAATTTCACTCGACAGTTATTAAGATGTCTCCTTTTAATTATCGTTTTAGCTTTTTTTTCATGTTTATCGAGAAAAAAATAAATATAATATATAATTTATTAAGTTATCATTTTTATTAAATACTCACTTTTTTAATGTTAAAGACTTAAAGAATGTAGTTGAAAATAATTGTTGATCGTAATTTTGAATTTCTAAAATAACAATTATTTTGAGCTAAAGCAAATAGTTAAAATAGGACGGCGGGAGCACATTATATTTGTCTCGATTATGTTACACTTTTTTTGTAACACCGTTGAGGTATTCTTAACATAACATATTGTGCACTTATAAGTTGTATGTAATAACTTCATCTTGTTACTATGTTTACAAAGCTAATTTAGACAATGAATTCAGATACGTAGAGTAGACCATAATTCTCTTTTGGATAGATACTATGATATACTATTATTATTTAAATGTTTTTGAATTATTAATAGGAAATTAATTTTTAATTAAACGTGCAAAGTTTTTCTTGATATACAAATACATTTGACTAAAGGATGTTAATTTTGTAAAGGATAGGCTTCTAAGATATAGATTCCTAGTATATCTAAACTTTGTAAAAGGTTAAGTTGTGATGTCTAAGGACACTACTTCTTCTTAATCCTTCACGCCTAGTTCCCGTAGGTTTCTTCGCTATTTTTGGTTTCTTATATATTCATTATTGTTGTACATATTTTACATATGAATAAAGAACTCTTTCATGGTATCTGAGCCTTTTGGTTTAACAACCATTTTTTCTTTCTTTTCGTTCTGAAAAAAAATAAATCAAAAACGACCTATCCTTATGGGAGAAACTAATGCGAACACTTCTTCCTTGGCAACTTCAGTTGTTTCAATGAATGTCATGGGAAACTATTTTCCTACGCCTAATCTCGCTCACCAGTTGCCTGTCAAGCTCACGTCAACAAATTTTCTGCTTTGGAAAACACAATTTTTTCCAATGATTTGTGGTTGTGGTCTTAACCATTATATTAATGGTAGCGAACCAATACCACCGCGCATTTTGGATGGTGATCAACCAAATCCTGCATATAAGGTTTGGGTGCGTCAAGATCAACTCGTCTTGAGTTGGATAGCTGCTTCAGTTTCCGAAAGCATTCTCCCTCAATTGGTTGGAGCAGAAACAACTCGTGCGGCGTGGGAAAAACTTGTGGCAGCCTATGCCACTGGGTCTAAACCACTGATTTGAGAACTTAAGGCGCAATTACACAACTTGCGTTGTGATAACGCTACTATTGAATGTTACATGCAAGGGGTAAAAATGATTGCTGATAAGTTAGTTGCCTTACAGCACCCAATCACTAATGATGACTTAGTGGAGTTTGTTCTTGCTGGATTAGGCCTGCCTATCGCCCCTTCACAAGGTCGCTTGAAGCACGTCATGATGACGTTACCTTTGATGCACTTTATGGTATGTTATTGAATGAAGAAAGATAATTAAAACGTGAAGATGCTAGTACTATTATTGCCCAAATAGCACAATACACACAAAGTTCAATCTCTACACAACATGGACGCGGTAGGGGGAGGTAGGGGGAGTCCTAGTCGAGGTCATGGACGCTTTTCTGGCCATGGAAGTTCACCACAATCTCAAAGTCGGCATTATGCCCCCACAACTCATTCGGGAACTTACTCTGGAAATCCACCACCTTTCTCTGATTTTTCTGGAATTGTTTGTCATAATTGTGAAGGAAATGGTCACATTACACATGTTTCTCCGTCACCTAGGACTACAAATGGAAATCGGGTATCTGGATGTCCCTCTTCAAATCTAGCAGTACTTCTTCCCAAGGGGCACAAAATTGGTTGATGGATAGTGGCACCACGCATCATCTGACATCTGATCTCGACAACCTTGCAATTCACTTAGAATATCATGTTCCCGAAAAAGTTACCCTAGGTAACGGTTCCAAATTGCCCATCTCACATATTGGTAAAGGATCTCTATTTATTTTCGATAAGTCGTATGTTCTTGATAGCCTTCTTCATGTTCCCACTACTACCCAAAATTTACTATCTATTATTTCCTCTACTAATTCTAACCAAGTGTCCATTGAATTTTTTCCTAACTATTTTTTTATTAAGGACTTGAAAACGAGGGCAACTATTCACAAAGGACCGAAGGATATAGGTTTATATTCCCTTCCGATATTGAAGTCAATTTCTTCACTAGCTTTCTATGCAGCTTCACTTGGTGTTTAGCATGCACGTTTGGCTCACGCATCCTATCCTACCATTCGTCGGGCTTTGCCATCTAATACTTTTATTTCATCTAGTTGTGGGTCTTCTAGTTTGTGTTCAACTTGTGATGTTAGCAAGAGTCATAAAATTCCATTTGTTGAGTCTAGTTTTCAAGCAACATGCCCTTTAGATTTAATTTGTTCGGATGTTTGGGGTCCATCCCCTGTTATTTCGAATGTTGGATATAAATATTATGTTATTTTCTTTGACCACTTTAGCAAATATACCTGGATCTATTTTCTTAAATTCAAGTCTAAGGTTCTTTCTGTTTTTATTCAATTTCGAAAAATTGTGGAAAATACTTTAGTCGTCCAATTAAGAGCTTTCAAGCAGATTGGGGAGGAGAGTATCATGCATTAACCTCATATTTAAGAGATAATAATATTACACAACGTTATTCTTATCCTTATACCCTGGAACAAAATAGTTGTGTTGAATGTAAACATCGACATATTGATGAGACGGGTCGTGCCTTTTTAACACATGCAAGTGTTCCTTCCAAATTTTGGACAAATGTTTTTGATACTGCTGTTTATATCATAAATAGATTACCGACTCCCCTAAATAATCAGCCTCCCTATCGCATCCTTTTTAATTGTGACCCTAATTACTCTTTGTTGCGTGTGTTTGGTTGTCTTTGCTTTCCATGGCTTCGCCCATATACGAAGGATAAATTATCTCCTCGTTCTAAGAGGTGTGTGTTTTTAGGGTATAGCAAAATTCATAAAGGTTATAAGTGTTTTGATTCTACTTCTTCTAAATTTTTTGTCTCACGCCATGTTGTTTTTTACGAAACAATTTTTCCCTTTGTTACTCAGGATAACGCTATGGTGCCTACTACATCAACCAATTATGCCCTGCTTATTGTCCAGATACCTTCTCCACTTCCACAACCAATTGTGCATATTTCTTCCTTATTGCGCTCGTCTGGTCCATCTCCTTCTACAATCAATACAACCTTATTGGATAATTCGTTCTCCACTTTTACATTGCAATGCTCTACGCAAACTCAGGCCCCTCTACAATCACATGTTATGCCTACAACTACACCTTCTCTATCTAAAGAGATTCCGTCAAATACATTGCCTAATGAATGTGGGAATCAAGTGGTTGATTTTGAACAATCTAGTCCATTAAGCGACGTGCATCGTCCTAACAAATTGTCATGCTCTTCATCTAAGTCTCATCCGATGACTACTCGATCACAAACAGGTTCATTAACACCGAAGCGTCCCACCTCTTACCTAGCTATGTCAACTGATGTTGTTGAGCCTTCTTGTTACTCTCAAGCTACGAAGTACGCACATTGGCGTAAGGCGATGCAAGGGGAATACAATGCTCTCTTACAGAATGGGACTTGGCAGTTAGTACCACCTTCTCAGTCCAAAATATTATTGGGAGTAAATGGGTTTTTAAAACAAAGGTTAAGCCTGATGGGTCCATCGATCGTTACAAGGCTCGACTCGTTGCTAAAGGGTAAGACCGGGTGTGGACTATGTTGATACTTTTAGTCCAGTCGTGAAACCTACCACCATTCACCTTCTTCTTTTCTTGACAGTCTCGAATAACTAGCATATTACTCAGTTGGATATCTCTAATGTTTTTCTTCACGGTACCCTTGATGAAGTGGTCTACATGTCTCAACCTTTTGGATTTGTTGATCCAGATCGTCCTAAGCATGTTTGCTTGCTCAAGCGTTCTCTTTATGGGCTCAAACCAGCTCCGCGAATGTGGAATAAATGTTTAATAGACGCCTTGATCTCTTATGGCTTTACGGGCTCAAAAATAGATTGTTCATTATTTCATTTCTCCTCCAATGGAAATAAAATATTTTGTTTGGTGTATGTTGATGACCTTCTTGTTTTGGGCTCTAGTTCGTCTCTTGTTGGATATGTTATTACTCGCCTAAAGTCACAGTTTGTTGTGCGAGACCTTGGTCGCCTCTCTTATTTTTTAGGGATTGAAACATCAAGGACACCTACTGGTTTGCATCTTTCTTAACATCGTTGTGCTACTGATTTGTTGCGGAAAGCACAAATGGATGGCTGCAATCATATTTCAACACCTGTTGCATCTTCCTCTAAACTCTCAAGTTTTGACGGATCTCTTTTTCATGACGAAACCTTATATCGCAGTATTGTAGGTGCCCTGCAATATTTAACATTCAATCGCCCTGATATACCATTTGCGGTGAATAAGGTTTCACAATTCATGCATAGTCCGAGAGAGTTCCACTGGGCTGCTATAAAATGCATTTTACGATATATCCAGTCCACATCCTCTCATGGTTTATTCTTCGCTCGCCAAAATACTAAACTTCTACATGGTTACAGTGATGCAGATTGGGGTGGTTCGCTGGATGATCGTAAGTCCACTACTGGTTTCGCTATCTTCCTTGGTTCTCATTTAATATCTTGGGCTTCCAAAAAGCAGCGAGCAGTTGCACGTTCTAGTACAGAGGCAGAGTATCGTGCACTGGCCACTACTGCGTCTGGGCTAACTTGGCTGGAGTTCTTACTTCGTGAGATTAGGTGCTTTGACACTACCACTCCTATATTTTGGTGTGACAACTTGAGTGCAACCTATTTAACAACTAATCCTATTTTCCATTCTCGCACCAAACATATGGAGATAGACTTTCATTTTGTCTGTGAGAAGGTGAAAGATAAATCTTTGGTTGTTTGTTATCTTAGCACTCATGACCAGGTTGCAGATGTTCTTACCAAAGCTCTTCCAAAAATACTATTTCAGCATTTTAGGGACAAGTTGACAGTGTATGCTCCCCCCGTTCAACTTGCAGGGGAGTGTAAAGGATAGGCTTCTTAGATATAGATTCCTAGTATATCTAAACTATGTAAAAGGTTAAGTTGTGATGTCTAAGGACACTACTTCTCCTTAATCCTTCACGCCTAGTTCCCGTAGGTTTCTTCGCTATTTTTGATTTCTTATATATTCATTATTGTTGTACATACTTTACATATGAATAAAGAACTCTTTCAAATTTATCTCATCATGTTCATTATTTAGAGATAGACTAGTTTACTTTTAGATAAATTCATAAGCATGATAGTGAACTTTGATGTATTTATGTTTTTTTTAAATAGATATTATTCAGTATCATGGACAAATATCAAGCTTTAAACGTAGTAGTTTTACAATTTCGATGAGTAACAAATAAAATAAATGTAACTACATGTAAGAAACAAATACTCCATGCATGTATATTTTTAACTGATAGTTTGGCCATTTTATGACTAACAATAAGCTTTAGGTCACTCTATGCGTGTGTATATTTTCAACATTATAATTTGGCCACATTAATGACTAATAAATTATAAACATAAATATCTACCTAATATTCATGTATAACCATTTTATGTATGGACATATGACTAATGGCGGATCTTAAAATTCTGACAAATTTGATATTTCTTACTTAAGTTTTCAATGTTCTTTGACATGTTTTTAGTGCTTTTAATGTTAGAATATTGCTTGATGGTGTTGGATAAGTCAAAATGATCAAAACAAGGAAAAATTGAATGTTTTTTTTTCATAATTGACATTTCACTAGTTGTAGATCAAAATAATGTATCGTGAACCCTGACATAAATAAAATTAAAAAGTAGTACGAGTATAGGATCTTAAAAAATTTGACCAATACAAGATGAAAATATGGACTATATATCAAATTTATGGTCGTTGATCTGAAGAAGACAATATTTAAAAGATGAACCACAAAAGTTTTCAAAAATTGTGGAATATTATACAATCCGTGGATTAAAACATGACAACAGTCTAGTAACTCTAAGCAGAAATCAATCATAGATTAAAAAGAAATTCACGATACATGGACTAAAACAAGCCAACACTTTAGTAACCTTAAGAAGAAATCAACAGTACACTAAAAAGAAATTCACGATACGTGGACTAAAACAAACAAACAGTTTAGTAACCCTAGCCATGCAGGAATTAATAGTGAACTTAAATCATATTTTTATGTACGTGTATAATTAAAAAAATTATTCTAATTTAACCACTCTGATGATTAATAAACTATATAAACATAATTATTAACATAGAATAACAATAAGTAATTTTCTTATGTACATATAAATCATAAAAATAGGAGTTTAACCATTTTAGTAATTAATAAACTATATAAAATAAGTACAGATATTAAAAGACAGAGAAATATTTTATGCACGGTGATGATATTTTTTACATTTTTATTTGATCGCTTTGATGACTAACACACTACTTTTTTGTATAACAATAGTTGTTTACTATTGACTTAACACACACCTTAAGAAATACTAATAAATAATAGGGATAATATTACTATATTACCCTTTGAATATATTAAATTTAATACTTTGAGAAATGTATTAGATATTGAATAATAGGAAGGGTAAATTATCTCTTGATTTTCCAAACTAGATAACTATTGTTGGACAACTATTTTTAGTATGGTGGACAAATAAAGATGGACTGAGGAAGTATAACTTTTAATCGATCATAAAGTATAAATAAATATAATACCTTCTTCATTTTATATTAGTTGATCAATTTTCATTTTGTACGGTATAAAAAATCATAAATAAGAAGATAATTTTTCTAATTTATCCTTTAAAAAACTTCTTACAAATTTTACTAGCAAATGTGAACACTTTAAAAAAATTAATTATAAAAGTAATATAAAAAAGATTTAATTAATATTATTTTGATTTAGTAAAGTGAACTATTTTTAGTATCGAAAGGAGGGAGCATATCATTTCAATTTAATCACTTTAATGACTTACAAATACAAACACAACGGTCAACAATCAAATATTTATTGTTTAGTGTAAGGATCACTTCCAATTTCCGAAATTATGCAAAATAAAATTTATTAATAGGACTTTATTAACTTAATATTCCTTGGAGAAATTTTACTTTCAAAGAACATGAGTAATTTAGTTTAAAGAAAATCATCCAAAGGAATTCACTTAGCTTCAAAGCTTTTGTTCATGGCGGAATTTGGTGTAAATTATTCCAACAGATATTTAATTCTAGAAAAAATATTAAAATTTTCTTAGACTTTTAAGTAGACTAGTAGACTATCATAATTGAATATTACTTGCGAACAACTTAATAACTTTGAAAAAACCCCTTAAAAATACATGATATGTCAATCTTCAGAAATATTAAACAAACAATTATAATCGGTTAAAATTGATTTCTACCTTAATCTTTGTATCCGTCTTATATTATCATAATTTATAATAGTCGATGATAAAAATTGTACATAGAAAATATAATAATTCTAACACATTGAGGGAAGACAAATTTGTAAAGGTTGATACCTAATCTAATATGCCCATCAAATAATAGATCAAACTGACGTAATTTGTTCTTCATTTTCGAGCCACATATAAAATAATGAAAAGTCTAGCAATTTTAGATATGAACAAATATATTTTTTATTTAGAAAAAAAATACATAACTTTTTATACTT
Organism: Solanum acaule; assembly: GCA_036250505.1. Classification (NCBI taxonomy): domain Eukaryota; kingdom Viridiplantae; phylum Streptophyta; class Magnoliopsida; order Solanales; family Solanaceae; genus Solanum; species Solanum acaule. The sequence goes on from JAJOOR010023726.1 coordinate 14,600, forward strand.
ATTCTTCTTTAAAGATAAAATGCTACTTGTGAACTTTATTTTTCTTACTTTTATTAGAGAAATTGTTTTTCTCATAAGAATTTTTTTTAAAAAATTATTCAAGGAAAAATGAAAAAAAAACACCCTTTTATTTAATTCCTTCATCATATTTATTTGTTTTTTTTTATAAATAAATAAATTGTTGTAGCTATTTTAAAGAAAAAATTACCTAAATATACAACTCATTTCACTATATTTTTTTAAAATTTCCTTTCATATGAAAAATTACAAAAATTTCTACACTCTCCTATTATCGGATACAATACTTTATGCGATGTATCGGTCGGATACATCATTTTACATAATATATTAGTCGGATACATTATTTTACACAATGTATCGGGGCGTACGTGATGTATTGAAACGTTGAATGATATATCCATAACCGAAACGTGATGTATCTGAACGTTGGGCAATGTATCTAGACGTTTTGGGATGTATTCGAATTCTACCATTACAAGTTTTTTGTAATTCGAATTAACTCTTAAGAGAGTGTTTGAATTGACTTAAAAGTTGGTCAAACATATTTTTAGGTCAGTTTTTTGACTTCTGAAAGTGTTTGACTAAAATAAAAATAAAAACTTGAAATAAGTAAAAAATGACTTAAAATAAGTTAGGAAGTATTTGACAAGGTTAAAAATAACTTAAAATAAGTTTAAAATGATTTAAAAACCTAAAATAGTCCTCTTATTTTTTATTTTTGATTTAAAAACTACTTTTTTAAAGTTAATCCAAACGGGCTCTAAAACTATGAGATTTGTGTAACTTTTTATTTTAATTAAAAAATTTTACAATGACATATTTAATGTACAAAAAGATATTTTAATTCATTAAAAATATTTTTATTTAAGATTATATATATTTTTTAAAATAACAGATTCCTTTGACGGGGATCCAAACACGTGTACACTGTCCCCAAGCCACTTGACCCAATAAATTTTGTACAAACACGTCACTTTCAGTATTCCAAGACGTAACTGTTCTAATTACCCTTTTCGTCAAATATTACTGGCCAGCACCTCACTATCCAGGGATAAAGTAGTAATTCACTTTCCCTAAAGGCACCCAGGTTTGCATATAAATAACCTCACATCTGCTTTAATAAACACCACAATCAGTAAAGAAAAATAAAATAAATAAAATGTGTGTGACAGTTCATCAATGGCAGCTATTCAGTCTGCCCTTTTCAATTACCACCTGCGTTTTATCTTCTTCTTTCCCCCTTCTCTCTCTCTTGAATCTTTGCCATAGATTCCTGTAGTTTTTTTAATTGTATATATATATATTTTCTTTGTTATATCGTCATTTTCGAAGTCAATGAGCTTCGCAGTCTGTTTTTTTTTTTTTGGTTTGAGGTTAGATCTATGTGATACAAGCGGGATAACTGATCTGTTTTTCTTTTTGTTGGGTTAGAACACTGGAGGCAGCGGTTCATCGATCTGTTCCCTGAAAAGCCATAAATATAGCAACAGGAAGCGATCGATAAACCTCTGCATCCAGTGCTTAACCCGCCTCACATTGTTAGGGCATCGATCTGGTTTTCTGTTTTCTGGCTGGTATTCGATTTCTGGTCTCGATTAATTTGGATTTGCGTTGTTTAAGATCTGTTTAAGTAAACTTAAAATTGTTTTCAATCTGAATTTTTAGATGTCTCAATTAATTTGGATTTTGGATTTACGTTGTTTAAGAACTATTTAAGTAAAAAAATGTTTTCTATCTGAATTTTTTGATTCATTTAATTTGGTTTTGCGTTGTTTAAGATCTATTTAAGTAAAAAAAAAAAAACGTTCTCTATCTGAATATTTTGACGTCTGGATTAATTTCGATTTGCGCTGTTTAAGATCTATTTAACTAAAAAATGTTTTCTATCTGAATTTTTGAGGTCTCGCTTGTTGTATTTGCCATGTTTAAGATTTATTTAAGAAAAAAAAATGTTTTCTATCCAATTTTTTTGAGTTCTCGATTTATTTGGATTCGCGTTGTTTAAAATCTATTTAACTAAAAATGTTTTCTATCTGAATTTTTTGAGGTTTCGATTAAGTTGGATTTGCGTTTGTTATGATCTTTATCAGAAAAAAAATGTTTTCTATCTGAATTTTCTTCCGTTAACAGGTTTAATTACGGGCAACTGTTCATGATAAGCTCCGATGCGCAACCTAAAAAAAACTTCTTTTTTAAAATATATTTTTAGGGTTGATTTCTAGGATTTAACGCCAGTGTTACAAAGGTTTTTTTTAAAAATCAAAATAAAAAATTGATATAATAAACTAATTGACTTAACAAGCGAAGAAATTAACCTAATATTTTAGTTGTTTTTTGTTGGATTTTCTTAATGTACGTAGAATTTGATGTTTTCCCGATAATAGATCTGAAGATTCCATAGAATTTTTTCCTTACTTATTGTCATTTAATTATATGTTGCTATTTTTTTTTTGTATTTTAAAATTGGATGTATTTCGCCGCATTTAGTTCAGTTACACTGCATCATTGTAGATATCACCTTGGCATTAAGCACTTTAGCTAAACCCTAAATATTTAAATATTCTGAATTTTGTTAATTATATTATAAATTTACATATAAGTTCTTAATATCTAAATTCTATTTTAGATATTCTACCTTCAATAATTTAGCACTTGACACTCATACTCTAAGTTATCATATGTAACGGAAAAACTTTATTACATGTCTTAACACAATTGATATTAATTGTGTAGTTATGTGAAGTTTCTTTTGGCTTTACGATTATTATTTCTGAAATAGAAAAAAAAACTTCATAGTTTGTCATTAATAATTATTTATTTATTATGTGAAAACTGTGAGGAGTACCCTATTTGCATAGTTTATCTTTTCGGAAACGGAGCGGTTTATTTTATGTTTTTTTTCTCATTCATTGAATGGCGAAAAGTACATGTTGGGAAATGCATCTGAACTTTTTCGGGCGTTCTGATTTATTTTTTCCTGTTTCATTTTTAGTTTCATCACGTAAAAATACCTAACGTATCATGATTTTAAGTTACGTTTGTTTGGGTGGTTCAAAATTGATATTTAATTCATGTATATTGAATTTATGTATGTTTCTTTAAAATTTGAAATCTTCTTGTTATTTTTTGAAGAATTCAAGTAATATAAACTTTAATTAATTTTGAAGAATCTGAGTAATATAAACTTTAATTAAGAGAAGCTTATAACATATTTTTTTACCACAAGATTCATTAACTTGTAAGATTTATTTAGTTGCTTTAATTATTTGTCCTTTTGATATGTTAATGTTCATTTTCTTTTTTTACGCCTCGAAGTCTTATTTGGGTTAGATTAACATAAGAATCAATTGGTTAGCAAGTATTAATTGAGTGTCACTTTCATAATTAGTGAGTAAAAAGTTGTTACTAGTTGTGGAGGTTTCAAAGAGAAGAGAAAGTTTGCCTAGTAAAGAAAGTATTGAATGTGGGAAACATGTTGAAAGTAAAGATGAAAGTATTTAAAGTAAGAAATCGTCAGAGAATCTTTACAAGTGAAGTGAACTCAATAGGAATGTGGTATCATATTCTTTTTGCATAACTAGAATCCTAGTCAACAAGGTTGGGAGCTATCAAAATTAACTTTATTTTCATGGTACCTCAATAGCATCACTAAAAGGAAAAGATTCTTCATCACTTTCGAAAATAAAAGAACAAAACTTTTATATATATAATATTATTGTCGTAATTTTTCTCTAAATCCTTATTCGATTACACTTTTTTTGAGTTAAGGTTTTATCGAAAATATATCCTATAGAATAAACTTGTAGAATTACACTAATGTTGTTGTTATCTTTTTCTTTCTTTTTGTTTTTTCATTTATGGAGTGGTGATGTAGCCACACAGTCCCAGTAAGATTATTCTACCAAAAACAATTTTCACCAAAATTATTTTCCCCAATTTGTTGAAGACTATTGAATGAGTGATATTTGTCCTATTTGAATTACAAAGAGCAATAACATCTGCATATGAGTGGAAGTGAAATTTAGGGTTGGGTAGAATGTATATGCAGAACTTATCATTACGTTGTAGAGATATTGTTTTTGAAGGACTCTCAGTTCAATTACAACAAATATATATATATATATATATAAAAGATAATGTAGAAAATATAGCAACTAACAAGGAACAATGCAAAAGTACACCAAGAAACAATAATTATAAACATCTTAATCATAGTCGAGCCAATATATTTAGGGAAAAAAACACTCCAATTTTAGTAAGATAAATATCTATTTCTCACAGAATTCTGCACCTTTTAATATCATTATTTCCATTTTATACACTTTTCACGGGAAATAACTCAGTTTTGAGTTATTTTCAAACATATTTTACCATGTTTATTTTAATACCTACGTTATTTCGCCATGTTATATTTTGTTTAGTTCTAATAGACTCTGAATATCACGGACGGACCTAGGGTTTGAGACAGTTTTTCGAGATTTCAATAACTTTTACATAAATCTAGCATTTATTTTAGAGAAATTTATTAAATATATAAGAAATATTTGTTGGATTAACCTAATAAGAAAGTAGGCTCTTGGTTTAGTAACAAAAATAGAACCCATTTAAGCTTTACTATCCTCCTTTGACGAGGTTTCAATTGATTTAAAAGTTCATGAACTTCAAACTCTGAATCCAACACATAAGGTAGGATCTGAACAAGTGGATTTGAATAACTTCAGAAAATTAATTAGTTGTGTACGGTCACATCTTTTTTTATTCTGGTAAGAATTAATGGAGAGTTTGCCACACTTCATAGGCATTTATATTGTTAGGCAATTACTTTTAAACTCTAGAAACTTTTTTACTTAATAAAATGATGTAAAGTTAGGCACTCAAATAATTAATTTCTTCCATCAAGGAACTACCTAATGGTATTATTTAATTAAGAAATAAATAATTATTTTAATTATTTAATATGTGGACCACATTAAAAAATGTGAAAACATAAAAGTTTCAACACTATTTCATCACATGTGACGAAATTTTATCATATTGCACAGTTCTTCGACTAAAAAAAAAGGGGGTCCTCATTTCATGAAAAAAATGACAAGTGGAATTTAAATAAATGTTTGAGTCCATTAGGAACATTATGCAATTGACAAAGAGTTGATAATGGAGTATGGACCATCGCAATTATACTTTCTCGAATTCACTTTTATTTATTCACTTTAAATTTTGTATGCTCCTTAATAGTTACTTTTTTTATTCTACATTAATTGATCATTATATTATTTATTCAATTTACTAAATTAAGAAAACATTAAAACATATACTAATAATAATAATAATAAATTATTTTTAAATGATGGATAAAATAAATAATAATGAAACGAGGGATAGAAATATTTGACATTAAGCAAACATGAATAATGCCAAATTTTGAATGAAAACATATCCATTTCACAGCCAATATAATGACATCTTTTGATGGTGAAAGGTTTTTTGTTTGCGTGCGCCACATGCACACTCCACTAGTAAGTACTACTCCACCGTTTATATTTATAAGTCACCATTTTTTATTTCACGTGCGTTTAGAAATTAAGTAAGTTTACTATTCTATTTTTATTTTATTTTTTTCTGAAGTCAACTTTTCAATCAACGAATATTAATTAATTTAACCAATTAACATGAATTATTTATTTAGTTTTTCTATGTTGATCAAATGTATATTTTCAAGTCTAATAACTCACAAGGGTAAAATAGAAAGAGTATTGTAATTTTTGCGTTGATTTTATGAAATGACAAGTATTATAAACCAACTATATATATTAAGGATGACATATAAAAAAGAACGAATGGAGTAGCAATTATGTTGAAATGTTGATGATTGGTGATTATGATATAATTAAGAGATAACTTAAACCAGTTAGTAGGTACTAGTTAGATTACAATCAAAGAAATTATGCTGAAATGTTGATGATTGGTGATTATGATATAATTAAGAGATAACTTGCCAACATGGGTTGTGGTGCACTGGTAGGAGTGTTTCACCCTTAACCAGAGGTCTCGTGTTCGAGCCCTGGGTATGGAGAAAATCCTGTTGGGAGCGCTACCCCCAAATGGGTCCTGCAGAGCGTGATCCGAATTTAGTCGGAGCTCCAACGTGGGTTCTAGACACCGGGTGGGAAACCAAAAAAAAGAAGAGATAACTTAAATCAGTTAGTAGGTATGAGTTACTACCTCCGTCTACTTTTAATTGTCATGATTTCCTTTTAGAGTCAAACTATAAGAACTTTGACTAACATTTTACGAATTTTTTTTTCATCATATTGATATGCAAAAAATTATAATTTATAATATTTTTCGTATAGTTTTTGAATATCTAAAATTTTTGTTTAAAATATCGAATTAATGTAATCTAATTTAACATTGAAAATTAGTCAAATTGACTTTCGAAAAGCGTACATGACAAATAATAGTGGACGGAGGGAGTAGATTACAATCAAAGAATGATTACATTTATTAAATAGAAAAATGATAAATATATCTCGAACTATCACAAATGGTATCTTGATATCTTTGTTATACTTCAAGGTTATATATATATATTTATCGTCAATTTTTGGATTATGTATATCCTTAAAACTAATGAAGAGATACGTGGCTTCATCTCAATAATGTATTCGATTTTATTTAAATTTTTTTACTCAAAATCAAAAAACCTAACCCAAATTTATTCAAATTTTGCATCGAATCATTCATATCTCTAAGTAAATTTTCTTTAAAAGAACTTGTTGAAAGCATCGTCACAAAGTATTTCACTCTACCAAAAGGACCCCTTTAAGCCCAGTGAGGTCAAGAAACCTTAGAACGATGTCACTGTCTGGTCCATTAAAGAATGGATCTATTTTGACAAACCATAAGCAGCCCAATTATTGTTAGCTTTTCTCTTAGGCAAATATATTGTGAATATTCATGCAACATAACAGTTTAATAAAGTCATCAAAAATTATAAATCCTAATAGTTACTCCTATTTCTTATAAAAGTTTGATCACTATATAATATATTATCTGTTAGTGATTATTATACACTTGTTAAACCATTTCTTTATACCTCCGAAGCTCTCACATTTTGCTCCTTTAATAACTCGAATCTACAACCTTTTAAGGTTGGAGGCGAAATGTACTGTTAACACCTGAGCAACCCCACTTGTCAAACTCTACTATACACGCATGACATAAATGGAAAAAATATGGTTAGGTGAGTGAAACCGGAAAAATTGTTAATAACCCAATATATTGCTTACTAGTTTTGGAGGTAGAAACATAAGAAGAAAACATCAAATAAACTTAGGTATCAAAAAGTAAACATGTATTGCATTAAAACTAATCTCACTAGAAACAAACCAAATATGATGCGAAAAGCTAATACAACCTAACAACTGTTTAATACTTTTAACGATCGAAGACATCTAAAGTTGGTACGATTTTTCATTATTACTAAAAGAAGGAGCCACAATCACTGAAGAATAAACCTTTGAACTTCCCTGTAATTGAATCGCACATATCTCTTCTTTATTTATATTTTCTTGAACTAATTCCTCCTCTGTTTCTAAACGTTCATTATTTTGATATTTCCCTGCAAGTTTCTTCATGATGGCATGTTTCATAAGTTGATATAATCTTGGATTTTTTTCCAACAAACTGCAATTCTCTTCATTTGGTTTCAAGATTCCCTGGTTCTTGAAATTTGTTTTCGCGTTTCTTCCTCGAAGAAGACGTGCAGCACTATCATAAGCCAGAGCAGCTTCCTCTGCTTTGTCAAAAGTACCAAGCCATAGCCTGAGTTTTTGTGAGGTTTCTTTGATTTCAGCAACCCATCTGCCTGATGGCCTTTGTCTAACTCCAATAAATTTCTTTCCATCATTTGAGGAAATTGGCTTATTTTGTTGGATGTTTTTGGATGAGTTATTTAAGGACTCTGATGGGGATTTTGAGTTTTCCATTCTAATACTTAGTTAGAGAGGAGATTAGAAGTGGTTTAGTTTTATGATTAGGTGGATGGAGAAATTAATACTGTTTTTTTTTGTATATAATGGTGTGTTGATTGTCCTTATTGGGATATTTTAGTAGTTGAAAGATTATAATATACATGTTATAAATGGCATCATCATTGATACCAAAATACAATAACAATTAGTATGCAAGTAAATTAGGACTAGTTATTAAAAAATATTTGTTATAGTAGGCTGTAATAGAGTCAGAATTTTTACAATGGGGATTCAAAATACGAAAAATAAACACACACAAAAAATCGAAGAGGATCCCATCTATATATTGCTCATCATGAGCTACCAAGTACCAGTCTCACAACAATAGTCCCGCAACAGTATTGACGTAAAAGGATCGGTCCTTGATCACTTGCTAATTGTTCGCAAGTCGAACTTGCGCTTTTGCCACTCCTTTCACTCACTCACTTGATCTTAGTATATATATGTAAAAAGTAGATTTAACCGTGTATAAACAATATAATTTTCCATTGAAGAGTGTTCGGATGAACCTCCTAGGTCCTTACTAGCTCCGCCCCTAATTGTAAGTTAGATATGATATGAAAAATTGATAAACTAGTATAATGCATAGAGCTGAAATGTTGAAACAGTAGGTGCTAAGCTACAAATAATATTTGTCGTGTCTTGTTATAGGATCAACTTAAAATGATAAAAGGTTAGCACAACTAATGCCCTTGGCTTAGTACTTCCAAGAGCCAACAACAACAACAACAACAACAACCCAGTGAAATCCCACTAGATGGGGTCTGGGGAGGGTAAATAGTACGCAGACCTTGCCACTACCTCGTGGAGGTAGAGAGGCTGTTTCCAAGAGACCCTCAGCTCAAGAACATCAAATCTACGTGACAGGAGAGGTATATGCAAACATAACAGCCAATACAAAAGATAGCGTATAATCAACAAATGAGACAATAACAAGAAAGATATAGGGAGTGAAACGCAGTAAACAGCAAAAGGCAAGGACTGCTCCAAACGCTA
>JAJOOR010023727.1:0-22517 GCA_036250505.1 Solanum acaule
CTTTTTAAAAATAAAAAATAAAAATTTAGAGGTAGGTTGGTGGAAGGTGGGGGAGGGGGTAAATTTTATTTTTTTTTGAAAAACAGAGTTTTCTTTTAAAATAAAAAAATTTAGGGGTAGGTTGGTGGAAGGTGGTTGGGGGGAAAGAAAAATATTTCGAAAAACATTTTTTTTTCTGGAAAACAAAACAAAAATCGAGGTAGGTTGATGGATGGTGGGGGGTGCCCGGGGGAGGGGGCGGAGGGGATAAAATTATATTTTGGAAAACAAAAAAATTAGGGGTAGGTTGGTGGAAGGTGAGGGGGTGGGGCGGTAATATTTTATTTTTTATTTTTTGAAAAACATAAAAAGAAACTCAATTTTTCTTATGAAAAAACATTTTTAAAAAAGTGGAAATTGGGGGGAGGGGGGTTGGGGTAGATTTTCTTTTTAAAAAAAACATCAAAAAAGTAGGGGCTGATGGGTGCAGGTGGGGGTAGGGGTGATGAAGGCGGGGTGAGGTGGAGAGGGGAGGGTATGGGGGTGGAGGGGGATGAAAGCAGGGTGGGGTTAGAAAAAATAAAATAAAATTAGGGGTAGGTTAATTGGATGTAGGGGTGGAGTGAGTAGAATAAAAAATTATTTAAAAAACTTAAAACATATAAATTCATTTTTCAATTCTTCAATCAATGTGGATGAAATATGGGTAAACTCATATCTAATCCGTCCATTCATTAACCAAACAATATTTACCCATATAGAATATGGGCGGATTGGATAATTACCTTTTTTTTTCAAACCATTTCAAATCCAACCATTTGTCATCTGTAAATTGCATGAAATGTTGTATGTTCCATGTGGTATGATATTGCTAATGTGCATTGATTATTGGACACCGTGATGAGACATTTGATGTTTATGATTCTGAGGTCATTATTGGCGAGTGCTATTATGTCGAGGTCATTTCTGGCTAGTGAATTAATATAAAGTCGATGGGAAATGGTTTCGGCTAGTGAATTGATACAAAATCGATGGGAAATGATTTCGGCTAGTGAATGATATAAAGTTGATGGGAAATAGTTTTGGCTAGTGAAATGATATAAAGTCGATGGGAAATTCTTCCGGCGAGTTGATGAGTTGGGAATTTTGACTCATTTAAGGATTATTATTCAATGAATTAGTGTCCTTAATGTCTATTTTTTGTTCATAATTGATGTTAATGTGTTTATATGCAGCAATGAAGGCTTAAGAATAAGGCAAGATCATTATGATGCGAAAAGGAGTGAAAAAGTTGGAAAAGCTGAAGAAAAGAGAAGCTGGAGCTCGAAAAATCCACTTGGCGACTCGCCAAGTGAGCCTCCAGCTCACCAAACCTTCCACCGAAGTAGCCCATGGATCAAGCCAACTTGGCGAGTAAAAATACACTTCGGTAATGCGCCGATGGAACAACGATCATGACCGAACTCGCCAAATCTTCTAGAAAAATTGGACGCAGGAGTCAAGCCAAAAGGTGAGAAGATGTGCATTTCGGCGGATCACTGAGTCATTCGGTGATCCCGACTAATGTCACCAATCAGACTTCATGTTGAGGTTTTGGGAAGTTTTTGGAAACATATAAATTCATTTTTTCAAAAGAGAAAAGAAGTTCACACAGAATGTATTACCTAGTTTTGAGAGCTTTTTACATACTTTTACATTATTCAATACTCTTGGAGAGGATTTGAGCTTGGAATTGAGGTTTTAGGATTCGAGTCTTAATTTTGGCATTGAGCATTGCAGATTGTTAACAATTCGGATGAATAATTTTTCGGTAACGATTTCTTCTTTTTTGCTATGTTTGGCTAAAACCCCTCCCCTTAGGGATGTGATCATGCAATCGAATACATAAATTATCTTATGGGTATTGCCAATTGCTGAATTTATTATTGTTTTGAAATGAGTTCAATTGTTTATTCATGTTTTTATTGATAAACTGAATTTGCAAATTTGGTTCTAGCTTAGCTCTCTATGCTTGCTTGAGTAAGATGCATAGAGTAGAATGAATGACTGATAGCTGTATTGATTTGCATCTTTACAACCCAACTTGACAAAGTGGGTTTAATTAAGGAATTGGGTTGCTTTGTATGTTAAGCTTGTCAAGGTTCAGAAGAACTTTCTTGAAACATGATAGTTGATTGAGAAATGGCTATCATAATTACAACCTATACTACCCATTGAGATTCAACAACTTAAAGCAATTAATAATTACCCATTAAGCAAAATTAGTATTCGATTGCTCACAATCCTAAGGTCCTATCTCTAATCATTTCAATCCCGTGTTAATTATCTTTTTGTTAGCAATTGGTTAATAAATTTCTCCCTCTTTGATATTGATAATTGAAACTCCTCGATTTATTTTATGTTGTGCAGCCTTTTTCATCTACGAAAAAGGATGATTTCTCATCTTTGAATCATACATTGACCTCTCACTCGGTTTCCATAAAACAACTTGAGACTCAAATGAGTCAAATTTCGGCCAAATTAAATTCAAGACCAAAAGGGGTCTTCCTAGTGATACTTTAGCCAATCCGAAGAATGATAGTGTCCAATGCATGACTATTTTGAACCGGAGTGGAAAGGTTGTGGGTGGTGATGTGCGTAATGATGATAAGGCAAGTTCAAGTAAAGGGAAGGATGTTGCTCTTGATAGTGATGGACTTGCCAATGAATTGAACAATGAAGTGTCCAATGAGGTTGATGATGCATCAAAGGATGTTGTCTCTGGTGATGCTAGAAAGTCTAGTTTGGGGGCTCCTCCTCCTTCGGTACCTACAAAGACGTTATCTAAAGTTAATCCACAATTTTCTCAAAGATTGAAGATGATGGATGAACACGCGAAGTTTCAAAAATTTCTCTTTGTTTTGAAAACTCTATCTATCAATCTTCATTTGGTAGAGGTGTTGTTAGAGATGCCGGGTTATGCGAATTTTATGAAAGAGATGGTTCCCAAAAAGAGGAGTATGGATTTTGAAACGATTGAGGTATCCCATATTTTTAGCGCCATTATGACGAGCAACGTGGTTGTCAAGAAAGATGACCCGGGGTCATTTACCATTCCATGCACTGAAGAGATATTTCAATTTGCTAAAACATTGTGTGATTTCGGGGCAAGTATCAATTTGATGCCCTATGCCATTTTCAAACAACTTGGACTAGGTGAGCCTAAGTCAACAACTATGTGTCTCCTCATGGCCGACCGATCTATCAAGCATCCTATGGGTATTCTTTATGATATTTTGGTGAAGGTGGAGTTTATATTTCTGGCCGACTTTGTGATTCTCGATTGCGAGATTGATGTTGAGGTTCTTATTATTTTTGGTAGGCCGTTCTTGGCGACTGGAAGATCTTTTGTTGATGTAGAAATTGGCGAGTTGAAATTTTGGGTAAATGACGAGGAAGTTACTTACAATGTGTATAAATCGATCAAGCAACCAAGTGGCATCCATGTGGTATCTGTCATTGACGTGATTGATAAAGCGGTTGCTAGTGTGTGTGAAGTTTCTTGTGTGGGTGAGTCTTTAGCCGCAATTCTTTTGAATTATTTTTCATTTTAAAATTAACCTTGTTGATAAATAGTTGAACAAATTTCTAACAAATCTTTGAGGAATGATTTTATACTCCTTCCATCCCATATTAATAATTACATTAATCGTAAAAATGATGTAACTCTAAAAATTTACGATTAAAGTTAGCAGTTGTATTCAACTATATCCTTTATGACATGGTATTTGATTAAAAAAAAGAAATCAATCTAATCCACGCCACCTCAAAGGCATAAATTTATTGAATAAAAACGTAAAATAAAAATCTAATTTTATTAAGAAAGAATAATTTGATAAATTATATGTTATATTTATTATATTTCTTAATAAAGACAAAAAAAATTAATAAAATACTTAATATGAATATTATTAATTGACCTTTCCAATGAGTGTGCCTTATAAGAATTGGAGGGAGTTAAAAAAAATTATCATAGGCGGAGCACCTTAGGTGATGGGTGGTTCGATAGATATCCTTCGTCAAAAAATTGTCTTACCTATAATAAGTGTAAATTTAATTTTGCAAACATTTAATACTACGAAAAAATTATTCACATCCTTCATTCAGTCACTAAATCTTATGATCTTAAATATGTCAGATAGGATATTGAATACAAATAGTAAGTAAATATAAAAAAGTGGTGTGCATTCTTTTTTAATCGACTAAAAATAAAAGTAAAACAAATAAATTTAAATAGAATTATAATGAAATACGTGTATGACTATGTGCACTTGCCGACTTGCGTGTATGTGACCTCAACAATACACCTAAGCTTTGTTCTTTGTAAAATGCTAGCAATTGTTGGAGTAGTGATTTACGTAGGAATTTTCGTAAGCAATGTTACTTTTAAAATGAAAAATAATATATAATAATGTAACACCATATTAAGAATATAAAATATAAATAAACCACAATTCATATATACTATAATATCTTTTCTAAAAAAAGAAAATAATATATATTTTCCGGTGAGTTTTCTTTTTACGCAATATATTCAAAATAACCTTATTAATTATGTAGTACTAAATATCGGTTCATACAAAGCACTAAATAATCAGTAAACTATTACCCAAAAAAAAATTACTAAACAGAAAAGGTCAAAGAGAAAAGCACATAAAAATGAGGTTGTGGAGGCTTGAACGCGCAACCTAGACTGTGTAAGCTATGCACAACTTTGGGTCAAGGAGTGTCATTTATGTGTTATATCTTCTATGTTTGGTTTTTTTTTTTTTTAATTGTAGCTACCTATTTAGTAAATATTCCGATGAAGCCTTGTCACTTGATACCCTTAAACCTTCCTAAATCCACCCATGTGTCTAAGTACATTTCATATCGTAATTGACATTTGATATTTAAATCTCATTTACTTGTTATTAATAAAAGTATGCAAGTTTAATGATTCTATGTTCCAAAAAAAAAATGCATTTCCTAACAGGTTTACTAAAAATTAGAAAGAGTGTGAATGTAAAAAGGACAAAGACAAGTAGCCTTTTCTCATGAAGTTATCACTATAAATTTATGGCACCATTTAAATATATTTTTTTCTTTAAATATTCGTACTTTAAATTTACTATGTTGATTACATTACAAATTATTACTAAAAATATAAAATATTTAATATTTAATATTTCACATAACATATTGCTTAAAAAAATTTATTATAATATTTGAGTATGGCAATTATAGAGGGGTAATTTTATAAAGAGCGTGCCGCTATAATAGTTGTCATTGTTGGTACAGATAGAATGTTTTCATAAAGAAGTAAAATTTATGCCAAAGGAATTGATTCCGAAAAAAATCAAATCATTATAATATAACATTCTCATAACAAAAGATTCTTGTAGTGAGGTTTTTTGTACTATGATACTAATGCCACAATCCAAAATCGAATGTGAAGGCACTAGTTTTATCCTACCAAGACAGGTCAGCCTAAACCTAAATCAAAAGGTAGATGCAGAAGCTTAAACAAAATAAGGAATTGCACATATCATAAATATGCAGAATCATAATAACTTAAAAATGCCTCCAAAATCTGGTGTCATGTGTACACGCCTCTGAGTATTATGATAGATTCAAGAGAAATACAAGTCTGAATATCTTTGTATCTAGAACAGAACAAGGATAAAATGAAAGAGTAAGTGATGTCACTGAGATGACAAGCAACTACCTCACAAATTTCCAACAGTAAGCCTCAGACGAAGATGAGAAGGTGATCAAGAAGATTCGGGCTCATAACCTGCACAAATGTAGAAGCAAGGGAGTGAGTACCAAACAACAACGACACTCAACAAGCATCCTTACTAACCCTAAGTAAAGCATACAGAACACAAGTACTCTTAACACTTCAATTGAAACTCCACAAAACTACAACCTTCACAGAATCAGACTAGCCCAATCTAACAGTTCACAAGTTATGTAGCACACAACATGTATAACAATTTTGACGATTCCATTGCATCTGGGATGATTTTAGGCCTAGGTGAGGTCTTGATCGATTTTTTAGAGGTTTCGAGGACAATTTGGTATTTTTGAGCCTTAAGTTAGTTAATGTGACTTTCACATATTTTGGGTTAAGGAGACATCAAATCCGTATTTCAACAGTTTCATTGAGTCTAGAACGTCGAATTTTATGTGTAGCATATTTGGTTTGTGTATTTGAGGTTTCAAACGAATTCTAAGGCTCTTTTCAGGAAATTTGTACCTTGTGTGATTATTGTTGGTTTTTTGTTTCTGTGCCTCGTATTTTGGTCATTACGATTGCGAGATCCTCTCTTACAATCGTGTAGAGTCATTTTTATGAGTCGCGATTGTGTGTAGTCCGTTGCGATTGCGCATGCTTATTTTTCATGGTCATCAAGATCGTGTGAAGTCATGTTGCAATCGCGATGGTCAATATAAGTAGATTGACCACTTTACTGATTGTGCTCGCATAACTTGGGGTCACGATCACGATGAGCAATTGAGACCTGGGTGGAATGTCTTCTCAAAATTGGGGTTTCAACCCTATTTCATCATTTTCATGATTTGTAATCTTGGAATAGGCAATTTTAAAGAGCATTTTCAAGTTTTATCGATTGGGTAACGATTTCTAACTTCCTATCTTTTTTACCCAATAGTTACTTCATGATATTGATGATTGAAGTTGAGTATTGAATGCCGCTGAGGAGGTAAGGCAACTATGAACAAATAGTTGTTGGAATGGCCAGTATGGCCGCCGACCAGCCTTCTTCTGGTGCTGGTCTAGCATTACCTTTACTTTCCAATGCTTCATTTCCCATTCTTCAGCATCCCAATGCACCGAAAATTGTCCCTACTAACTATTGATAGTATAGGTAAGAAATTTGGCACAAAAAAGATAACAATTTTCTATGATTCTAAAAGCTAAAAGCGATGTAGAAAAGCTTCAGAGTTTTGTTGAACCAATCCCTATAAAGAAAATCCAGTACAAGAAGGAATACCTAGAGTGGTATGGACTGAAAAGGAGGTGGATAGAATGAATATTATAGAGAACCTTCAATACGCGGTTGTTGAAAAATTCTCCTATGGGTGGCCTGAAATAGAAGAACTGAGAATCAAAATCCCAAAATATTGCAATATTAAAGGAGAATGTCAAATTGGATTGCTAAGAAGCAGACATATTCTAATAAGATTTAATCGTTAGGATGATTTCATTAATATGATGTCTAAACCTAATTACTATATAGTGGCTAAGGATGGTTATTCTTATATGATGAGACCTATCATTTATGATGCAAAATTCAACACACAAGAAGAAACAACACATGAGATGGCATGGATTTCCTTTCCGGATTCAAAGCCAACATATTTTGTTAAGGAATCTATATTCTCACTGGTATCAGCAGTTGGAAAACCACTACATCTTGATATGGCTACTATAAAAAAAAACTCGACCTAGTTGTGCAAGAGTCAAGGTACAAGTGGATTTGCTTGCTGAACTACCTAAATTTGTTGAATTGGAAGTGTGAATGAAAATACAAAGATCTCTAGAGTGTAAAGGATTAGAATCCAGTATGATATTCTTCCAAAATATTGCAAAGAATGTAAATTACATGGATATATTGAAGCTACTTGTAGGGTTCTTCACCCTGAACTTCGTAAAGTTAATCCAATTACTGAGGAGGCAAATGGCTTGTAACACTCCGAAAACTAGTAGGCTAAACTAGAGCTTAACATGAGGGTTAGAGTCGTAAACATACCTCCTCATACCTAAAATATAGGGTTTCATGTTAGAACGACAAAGTACAATCCCCAAGGACCAACCATGGGTCCTTGAGGAGAACCCTTAGAAGGTTGCTTGGCAGTGACCCACGGAGGGGACTCACGCCTCGTGTGTCAGCCCACGCCCTGTGGGTGAGGGGTCGTGGGTCAACCCCTGCAAAACAAGCCTCAGAACCTCAACCCATGGTTCACCAGCACACCACGTGGGTCCATCCACAGACCGTGGTCGTTAGGTTATGGGTGAGACCTGAAACTGCCTTTTGGCAGTTACACTTAGAGGAATTTTGGGGATTCCCAGTTTTAATTAATATTAAGTGACGTCATTTTACACTAAATGAGACTAACTATATAAGGTTTTTAAGTCACCAAATTAAGTCATCCAAGCCATTATTCCAAAAATCCCAAAAGAACTCATCCTCTCCAAAAAATTCTCTCTCTAGAACTTCAAATAAGAAGAAGAAGGAAGTTGGAGCTAGGGTTTGAAAGAGCAAGTTTTTCTACTCAAATTCTTTGGAGATTCATAGCTAAGGTATGGTAGCTCTTAATCCATGGATAGAATTCATCCATGGAGTCCCTTCAAAACACAATTTCAAAGATAGAAATCCCCCAAAAGTTAGGGTTTGACTCCAAGTCATGGATTCCTTTAAAAAAATGATTCTAATGATTTAACTTCTTTATATTATGATTGAATTGATGATTTATTATGGTTTTATGTTGAAATTCCCCAAGAATCCATGAAATCCCCATATTCCCAATTAATGGCCTTGTGATGTGGGTGAATTGATGAAAGGAGAATATTATGAGATTGTGCTTGTAGTAATTGAGCTATTTGAATTATGTTATCATCCATGTATAATATAGTAATTCTAGAAGTGTCGATGGATTACGATATATGGTCCTTCAAGGGCAATGTATGAGAATTATAAATGATTATGAGGTGTATGCATATGATTTAAGAACACTTTGAGAGTAAAGTAAATATGATTATGATCTAGTTGTTGTGTTGTTGGAAGGTTATCCTCATTTACACACTTATGTATGAATATGATATGATGTGAAAGGTTTTCTCACAATATAAAGATTCTAAGGTTGAAAGGCTATTCTCACCTATTGAATCTATGATCTATAGTATGAATTAAGTTGGATTGAGTGTCAAGACATTCTTCCATGAATATGAACTTAAGTAAAGACTTAATATGTAATCCATGGGAATTAATGCTTAGCACCGAGTGGATATGAGTATGAGATGGAAGCTTTTACACTAGTTGAGTCCGGCTTTCCAAATGGGTTCCCTCTACCATAGTTGCGTCCGGCTTCCCAAAGTATGTATCTCATGAGATGGAAACCTTCTACCTTAGTTGAGTTCTGTTTTCTAGTAGCAATCTCCTTATTCCATAAACTATGTACCCTCATAGGTTATTTAGCTAGTGGATCCACCTAAGCTAAGACTATGGTTCTACCATAGGCAAGTAAGACAACCCCTTTTCGGTGTGGGGTAGACACTAGATTCCATGGTAAGCTCACATGGTCTATGTCGGTTAAGGCTTATTCCCCATTATGATAATAGTATGAACAAGAAGATGAATTATGAACTATAGTTACTTAAGAAGCCTTACTTAGTATGGGTGAGATTATGGGATCTTATTCATGCATTGCACAAGTATGCTTTGAGGGTATGTATGATATGTTTCTCTTATGGTATGATGATCTATGAGTTAATTATGCTTATGACTTATGTTTTTCCATTATTTTCAAAATTATGCTTTAACTTAGTAAATTGCATGCATTCAACTAAAATGTCCCTTTTAGCATGTTTTCATGATTTTATGCATGGATATCATACTTAGTGCATTTTTGTACTAACTCATATTTTCCTACATTTTCCCCAAGTGTAGTGTCCGGTTCTCAAGGTGGTCGTCATTGTGGCTAAAGCTTGGAATCACTCATTTCTCCTAGCTTGTTGGTGAGTCCTCATGAGTCGAGAGTGGATGTTTTCACTTAGTAGTTTCATTTTGATTCAAGTATTGTAATAGCTGGCTATATTAAGACAAGTCTAGACTTCCACTTTCCTTTATGAAAATTGTGGACTTGAAATGTGTTTTTTCTATTTATTGTTCTATGCTTATGTTATGATATGCTAGATGGCTTACATGGTGCCTTTCGGGGTTCTATGTGTATTGTTACATCTAGGGGGTACCCCTGGGTCGTGACAAACTTGGTAATCAGAGCACAAACTTCGATCTCGCATTGGTGCGTGAAAGAGACTGATATGAGTGGGTGATTAGGTTGATGTTTGCAATTTAGTTATGCCTAATTGTGAATCTAGGGTAGTGGGTTGGGTTAAAAGTCACATCAATGAGATCGAAAGGAGATTTCATGAGCTAGTGTTATGATATCGAAAGAAGATTAACATTATTGAAGATAACCGAGTCTATCAATGATTATTTAGTTTTATTGAGCGATTTAATACAACCCCTAGTGATATCAATGTTCAATCCCCACACCCCTAGAGTCAATTAATTTCGTGAACGTTTGCTTGCTTTAATATTGATATAATTGTGCACCTGAAATTGTGTTGTTAAATTTTTTGGAATCATCCACTCATTTGTCATGTTTACTACATTAAATTTTTTGCGATTTAATTCACTAATTGAATCCTCAACCTTGCACCATACCTTGTGGGATTCGACCCTGACTCTTAGTTAAGTATTTTTATTGCCGATGATCGCCTAATCTTTTAATTATATTTGACGAGAAGTTTGAGCGTTGTCAAGGTCAACCCTCATTAACCCTTCACAAACATAGGGACCTCCCCCGCGAGCGCGAAGGCCAAAGTCCTTGACCATCTATGATCAGGCAAGACTCCCGCAAACGTGGAGGTCAACACTCCAACCCTCCCCGATCGCGGTCAAGTGATAATGCTCAAATGTACCCTCTAAAACTAATTAAAAGAAACATCGGTCGTAGTCGATAAAAATATCCGACTAAGAATCATGGTCAAATCCCACAGAGAATGGTACCCACAGAGAATGGTATATCGTCAAGAATTCTATCAAGAAATTTGGATTGTAAAATCATTTCATTTGTTATAGTAAAAGCAAGTGAGTGGAGGATTTCACCAATTTAATAAAATGATTTGGTTATCAAATGTCACAATTAAACTAAGATTTCAGAGAATTCAAGAATTAACAAGCAATCTAGTGGTGCGTGGATTAGAAATCAATGTCATATATGGGTAATTGTGCAGCTTTGAAGTGATGAACACTCATGAGTAGGCTAGGTCATCTTCAATGACGCTAATCTTCTTTCGATCTCATAGCATCTTTTCATATAATATTCTTTTAGTCTCATCGATATGTCAATCTCAACAACCCAATACCTTACTCTATTCTCTCTTTCGATGTAGAAATAGGGCAAATATATTCAATCCATAACCTCTATTTTCAAGCAAGTTACAGACGTCACACCTAAATTGCTAGTATCGAACTAATTGTTGACACCCAATTTTGACCCTCCCCCGATAATAATTAATTTTTGAGCTTCTTGATTTTTCGAACGATTTAGAATAATTAGCTTTATATAAGTCAAATTAGTTTCAAGGTTAATTTTAAGTAACTTCAATCGATCTTTACAATATTTTGAATAATAACTATATTTCATATAATTATATATGTATTTAGTATATCTTACAAATATTTTGAAAATCGTAGCAAGAGAGTTCTACATTGATTAAATTAAGTATTTTATTAATTTAGTTTTAGTTTGGATCATAGTTTAATTTTCGAATTAATTAGTTTGTATTTAAATTAATTATTTTATAAGTAAGTTAATTATTTTATGTCGTTAAGATTGAGAAGTTTGTTAGTTAATTATATTGATTCGTCTTATTTAAGTTCTAGCCGAATGGACCATTTTTTTTAAATTTGGCTACATTTGAATTTCATTTAGCTGCAATTGTAATTTATTTGGCCAATTTGTCAATTCAAAATCCAATTATTTTAACTCTGTCCTTAAGCCCTTATTGCCTCCATCTTGAATGAAAGTTGGGCCAGATTTCCAGCCAAATTCCTTTCGTACCAATTCACTCCAGCAGCCCATTTCCAAATACCCAGCCCAAACAACTCCAAACAACATCAGCAATACGTACAACAGTACGATACAAACGACCCCCCCATACTCTTCATTCTTTGTCTCCAGCAGCAATGCGTGCAACCCAACCCCAGACCCCTGCACGCGTCTCCTTCTCCCTCACGCGTCAACAACGGCATCTCCATCAACAAGTTCACAGTGTGAACTTGAAGACATCAACAAGTTCACAGTGTGAACTTGAAGACATCAACAAATACACAGCGATTCCAAATGGCAGTGGCAAGCGGCGTCCATACGCGTGAATCGGTACGCGTACAGGCAGTACTCTGCTCCTCTTGTTGTCTTCTTCCTCCCATCCCTTTCAAGTTATACAATCGCAGCAGCAGAGAAGCAGGCAGGCATTTCTCCCTTTTCCTCTTCCGGAATGGGTTGAAATCCTCAGAAAAGGTTACCTCTCCTTAATGGTGAAAGGAGTTTTGAAGTTTGAATTTGGGTGGGCCTCGTTCCTACCTGAATTTCATCCGTTTTCCCCCCATTCCGAATCCTAGTTTTCTTTTATATATTCTCCCTAATTCATTGTAGATAGGGGGAGATTTTTTTTTAGTTGCATTTTGATTTGAGCAAAAATACACACAAATAGCTTAAGCGAAAATAGCTAAAATACCTACTAAATACTTCAAGAAAACAGAGGAGAACTAGTTTCGGTTATCGCTGCTCGAGTCGGAATGTGTGGTGGTGGAAGTCAGTCGTCTCCAACTCGTTGTTGTCCCTGTTTGCTGCACTTCGAAAGGTAATGTCTCTTCATAATGTTCTTTCCACCTCTTCTTCTATTTCAGTCGCATTCTGATGATTGAAACCTTTATTTAGTTAGTTATTGGCTATTAATTGCTACTAAGTTTGATGTTGTTTCGATGAGGTGTTAATGTTCTTAGTCGTTTTGCTGAGTCTATTTCGAAGAGAAAGCTTGATTCCTCATATTAAGTATGCTTTGTTTCTAGTGCTTTTTCTTTCTCTTCAAACTTGTAGACCCCCGTCCCTGTTGTTCCCCTAAAATGTTGTGTTTTGCAAATTTATATGCCATGTCTTCGCTTGTTGGCCGGTTTGCTAGTTCGTTAGGCTTTATTTTGAGTAGTCTTTGAGCATTATGAACCTGTTTCTTTGGATGTTAATCTAATTGAATTAAGTTCGAATCGTGATTGTGAGTTAAGTTATTATTCTTTCTTGTTCGAGTTGTGTTCAATACCAATGATAGGTAGTTTCAGTTTGGTTCATGCTCATATTCTCAACCTTGAGTCTCTGACGTCTGACCTTGTTAAGAAGTTTTCGTATATGCATTTGTAGTGTATTTCTATCTGTAGCATGTCACTAAATTCGGGTAATGCTATCGCTTAAATATGTGGTTATTGCTTTCAAAATCATGTCAGATCGGGTCATTGTTCTTCACAGTCCCTTAAGATGCCTCTTTGCCATTATTTTCTTAGGACTTGGTATTTAGCTTACATGATTAATGATAACTCCTCATGCCAAAGTGGTAGTCAACTTTTAAGGATACATTATTAGTCACTGTTTCATGCTAAGCATGCATTGCCCACTTTTGCTATACTTTTCTGTAATTCGTAGTTTTCCATATTATCTGAAGTGTAGCTCAACTTTGGTCAAGTCCAACAAATATGTTCCTTGTTTATCCTCGTGTGTTTTCAATTTTAGTGATTGTATGCATCCATCCAGTGTTCTAAAAAATTATTTCCTGGCGTCAAATTGCAAGTCTTAATAGTCATTTTATTTTAAAACGATTAATAATCAGTCCTTATCTAATTTTGTTTTAAGATGTGGGTCAGTGTAGCGCACATGTTACTTCCTTTTTTTTTTACACTTGAATGCATGATTCTGCTTTGCACATGTGTATTATTAGTTAGTATGGCAGTACATTAATTGTTTGTGACCAAGTGGCTATTGGGCCCCTTTAATCTTCTTTAAAGTTATTATTGTCCATGTGTTCCTATATGATTCCCTTTAGTGGGGTTGTGTGTTCATCTATTATTTGAGTCAGTGGATATTTCTCGCAAATCGATATACTTCTTCTATATTTATTTCAAGTCGGATTATACATTGGCTTTTGTATCCTTCTTCTCTTGCATGTGAAATTCGCCCGAGTTCGTTACGAACTCTTACCTTCTTTCTTGCATTTCGAGAGAGCCATAAAGGCTCAAATTCCTCTCTTTATCGAGTCATCCAACCATTAAAATCAAATAACAGGTCCCTCAAAATCGACGAACAGGTCCCGGAGTTGAAAGAATTTGCAGTGGATAAAAAAATTGAAAAGAGTGGGCCAAAGGCCTACTCTTAATTCCAGAAGTTGTATTTTGTTACCTTTGGGCCTAAGCCCATTTATTTGCTATTATCTTGTTAAATCCTAGGACAGGTGGAATTGGGCCTAAGGCCCGATGCAAATTAGATTTTCTAAGACAGGTACCAAGTATTGGGCCAATGGCCCAAAAACAAAATTAGGCCCAAGTGTTGATCCAGGCGAACAGAAAATCAGACTTGGGCCCAACACCCTCTCTCTTTATTTTATCCATTTCTTCATATTTGTTTAATTGTTTACTTGCTAAATTAATTTTAAGGTTCCTTAATTCAATTCCCCAAAGGATGAACCAACTATATCTTTAAAAACAAACAAGCATATTTCATTTGACTTTAGAATATCTAGTATTTAAGTAATATTCCTATTCTATCCCCCCCCCCCCCCCTTCCTTTTAAAAACAATTTCAAGTCTCAAATTGTTTCCTTAAAACAAAGTAAGCGTATTATCTTAAAAATTGTTTAGCCAAATAGTTAATTATCATATAACCGCGTGTTAGTGGGCATTTCGGATGCTTTCAAATCCTTCCTGAAATGCTAATATGAACCCCGAACCCCCTTTAATATTTTCATTAGATTTCTGTTTCAATCTTTTGAAAACGATAGTTTCCTTAATTTTACTTTTAAAATTAAGTGGTGACTCTTAAACCAGTCTAAAATTATTTTTAAAATAAAACACTAATTATCCACTCCAATCATTTCTTTCGATTGGAGATCGGAAGTAGAAACTAAGTTTGCAACCTTAATCCATTAGTTTACACCCTGCTAACTAGCCCAAATTTATTTATGAACATCAGCAAAGCAGAGCATAATACAATACCCACTACATTAAATCAACACCAACCCCATAATTGCACCCCTAGATCTTAGGGTTTTCGCCACCCATCACAAAAAGAAAAGAAAGTATACCTTTCATGAAAGCAGCCATGGGTAACTTGAAATTAAGAAATTACAAGTAAACTCACTTTGAATTCAACTTCAATTTGTCAATTTAAAGAACAAAGTTGAAAACCCCCCAAAAACTAGAGAGTGTTCTTCACAAGGTAAAGTTTTTTCTCTCACTCTTCAACTCTAAACTCACGAAAAGCAAAGACTAAACATTGTTAAAGCCTTTGGACTATTTATATTTTCTCAAAATTTTGCTCAAGTCTCAACACGCTACCCTAAGGGCGACGTTAGTCGGGCACACTGAACTCATTCGGCAAGTCGCTATTCATGTTTTAGCTCTCCTTCTTTTGCCCTAGGCTTTAGGTTTTTGAACCTCAGTCGGTGAGCTCGTTCGAGTCTGCCTTTCACATTCAGCGTATCGCCGAGTACCGTCTAATTAGTTTGCCTTTCGAGCCTTCAATTTTTCTCCTTGAACTCTCGCTTTTAGAGATGATCAACATGCCGCCCTTCTCATTCAGTGAATTGCCCTTTCTTTTGGTGCTTGCCGACCTGCCTCGACAACCATAAGTGTAGTGTACAGTCACTTTGGGTGGGGTCATGCTCACTAGGCGATCCACCTTTTTTTTTTTATCATCAATGTATAGTTTGCACTTCTTTATGTATTTTTGGTCATTCTTTGAAACAGTCATCCTTGCCTTATCCATTAGCCTTCATAGCTGCAAGTCATCGAAATATCATTAGAATATGATATAATTAGGCATTAGTACACTAATTATTGAGCTAAATAGGCCTCAAATGAGTGCAAATTTACATCTAATCATCAAGCCTCCGTGAACGTGAAGTTCCCCAAACATAACCTTCCGCGAATTCGATCACCAGCTCCATGAATGAGAAGGGATAGGCACCAGCAGCAGTATCAACAACACAACACTCAACAACAAACCACCAAATGGATCCTCAAGATTAGTTCAAAGTTTTGAGCACATAAATCAAGTATGATATCATAGTAAATTCGACATTTCAAACTCAACGGAATTATCAAAACACATATTTGTGGTCTCCTTGATCTAAAATCCGTAAAAGCCGCAATAAACAAAGTTTTCACCTTGAAATACCAAACTACGCTCGGAACCTCAGAAATTCAACCAAGACTTCACCTAGGCCCAAATCATTTCCCGGAACCAATGGAATTGTTGAAAACCCGATACGAGCGTCTGAACCCCAAATATTGACCAAAATCAACTCTTGACCTAAATACACCTAAATTTCCAACTCTGAGGGTCCAAATCCTCATAACAACTACGAAACAAAAAACAACAATTAGCCTAGACCAAAATTTGCATTTCGGAGTTGATAGAACTAACATAATCTCATTTCAAGACTCGTAGCTCCAGTTGTTACCTAAATTCATTTTTAACAACTTCAAGTCTCCGAAACTCTAAAACTTCAAAAAAAATCCCAACTTTTCAATCAAATTTGAAAACTATTTCATAAACTTATCAAATATGGTTCGAGGCAACTATCGGGAGGGGTAAAACAATAATTTTTGAAATTTCCAGAAATAACCTTTAGGATCATTACATCTAATTATTATTTTTTATGTAGATTATAATAATATCAATTAGTACACAATTTTTTCTTGTACTGGACTCTAGTTGTTATTAAATATACTATTTCTAGACACGTGCTTCATACGTGAGTCCCCTGAAAATATTATATATGATATGAGCTATATATGTCAAAATCACATTGTAATGAGAATCACAAACTATTCAACAAGAAAATACAATTTGAGATAGATAAACTATCAGCCTATTCAAATAATTTTTTTATTGTATATATGTCAAATGATTAGACATTTGATGAACCTATAAAATTTTGACAACACGACTTGGTTGGGTAATTAAAATTAGTACTAATTTATATTTTTACGTTATTAGGTCCAAACATGTGATTTATTAGTATGAACAAAAATGAATACACAGAAATGATTAAATGGCTCTAATTTGATTACAGAACGGAATTTTTTACATACCTAATACTTTGTAGTTATCCTCTATTATTTCATCCAATGACTTTCAAACTTTTTAAAATATATATAAGAAATGAGTAAAAGAAAAACATAATATATATATATATATATAATTACTATAATACCCCCAATTAATAATACTCAATTTATTTTATTTATTAATTTTATTATATTGAAAGTAGATACCTTTTTCAAATTAAAGGATTGTGACCTTTTCAATGAGTTGTGACTTTTCCAAAGGTTGTGATTTTTTTGACGGGTTGTGACTTTTCAATGAGTTGTGACTTTTCCGAAGGGTTGTAGCTTTTCTAAAGGGTTGTGCCTTTTCTAATGAATTGTGCCTTTTTCAAAGGGCTGTGACTTTTCCGATAAGAAGTGACTTTTCGGAAAAGGCACAACTAACACCTATTCATACTACTATTTGGTAGTTATAAATAGAGGGGTTTCCTCACATTTTTAAACTACAATTTCTTTAAGTTCACTACTCTTCTTCTTCTTAAAAAATCTCAAATGTTATTTGTAAAAATTGATTATGTTCGAATTCAACAAAATTCGAGGTACCTCATAAGAAAGAGTTGGTGAAAAAATTGTAGCAAATCATTCATCAAGTCACACTCGTATTTTTTCTTACCATTTTCATGAGTTAACAGTGACGAAAAGTTTTGGGAGAGACAATAATATTAAACAAATATGAAAAAAGGCATATGATTTGGGTAAGATATTTCTTCTTTGTTTTTTGAATTTTTATTATTTTCTTTCAAACGAAGGAGTTTCTTCCTAATTTTGCAAAAACAATGGGTATCAACGTAGTCCATTGAATTATTAGTTTTGATGTTAAATTCACTATTTCAAAAAATAGATTTTCACTTTTACTTATAATATGATAACATAGCCATGATAATAATTATTTTTTAATACATATGTAAAAATGAACGGAGAAAGTAAAGTGTTGGTGGCAAGAGATTTAAATCAATTGGAACACTAGAGTGAATGTAGCATGAACATATATTTTCGTTTCTTCATTTTCTATGTATTGTTCTATATAATTTTTCTTTATGTTACAAGATACACTCCTTACTAGCTATATAAAAACAGATAAGAAAATAGTGATTGATCATAAAATGATCTTAAATCAAATTAATGATTCTATAAATAATACTTTGGAATTTATTCATCTATTAATTTTAATTATTGAAAAGTTTAAATATTTTATATCATGATACAACTTCTATAAGATCCTAGATACTTTCATTAGACAAAAACTATATGATATGTATGCGGTAGAAAAAATGAGAAGACTACAATTCCACAAAGATAAGGTAGAAACTTAATGAAATGAAATATTTGTCACCATAGGTGATGTTATTCATATATTAAAATTAAATTATTCTATTGTAGTATATATAACCATCATTCATGATAACAACCAAGTACACTTTTTTGGTAAAATTACATCTCTATGATAGTCTTACTCAAATATTAATTACGTAATATTATTTCGTAAAAGATATGTTACATATTAAGTATGAATATTTACGACAAAATTTGTACTTAAATGGTGTACATCATTTATGTTCATAACTCAAGAGGAAAGGCTATTTATGACATTTTTTGAATGGATATTTTTTTTCTATTTAGTTGGTTATATTTGTTTACAAAATTGAGTGAAGCAAGAAATAATATTATTAAATAAATGTCACTTTCTCCCTTACTTAAATTTTGAATATATTTTGAAATGTTTTAATGATATCTGGTCATTTTGATCTCAAAATACAAATAACTCTATGATAATATATATTAATAATTTAAAAACACTTGTCCTATATTCGTTCAATTATAATTATTTAATAAAAAGCTTTAATTTAGTAATATTAATTCTATTTTACAACATCATATACTATATATACGATACACATGTGCAACGCACATGCCGTGAAACTAGTATATATATATATATATATATATATATATGATTACTAATTTATTATTTTATTTAAAAATAAATCCTTTTTTGTACTATAAATCTGCAGCCCTCTTACTATATAGGACAAGCAAGAGCAATAAGGAAAGAAAAAACAGCTAAATTAAACAAAAAAAGGCAAGTTCTCCGCACGTTTCATTCTATGATTTACTCAAGAATTCAATCACATTCTTTGTTGTCTCAAGTTCAATAATAAAGTTTTTTTTTTATATGGTTACTCAATTAATAGTTATTATTTCATACAATTATTTTTTGTTGAAACAAATTGAAATTAAGAAAAAATGTAACTTCTTGAGATAATAAATAATAGTATGTCTAATCTGAATTAATATATTTCATCTTGAAGGAATAATTCAAAGCTAGAGTATATAGGAGATCAAATTTTCTTAGAATTTAATATTTTAAGTCATGTCTAAATGAGATTTATAGTCGGAATATATTAGAATAAATTTCATTGATCAAGAACTACAAGAGCATTCGAAGTTTATGAATTTATGAATAAAATATTTGTTCTTCATCATTGTCCACATAATAATTTTAACTATAAGAAATTACATAGTAAAATCATCTTACTTGCTTTTCTTTTTTTGGTTACAAGAAAGTCATTTTTGAATATATTTCATCTAAAAAAAATTTCAAAATGTTACTTTTGTAGGATTTACAATTGAAGGAATTAAGTTATCAAATAGATGACCAAATTCCATTGTTTCCTCAAATTGAAAAAGAAGAGGTCTCACCTGTTAACTATTTTTGATCATTTGGGTGAAAATCATTTACATCACCAACTTTGGTTTAACACTACTAAAAATCTGTCAAAAAACGACGGACTGCGTCGCTTTGTTGGTCAAAATCGACGGAAAAGCAACGCATTCATGTACGTCGCTTTTTGGCTCAACGCTTTTCAAAAAGTGACGGACAATGTCGCTAAAAAGCGATGGACTGCGTCGCTTTTTGATTATTTTTTTCAGGATTTTTTTTAACAAAAGCGACGGACTCCGTCGCCTTTTTTATATTTTCATTTATTTTTTATTTCCAAAAAGCAGCGCAGTCTATCGCTTTTCTGGAAATTTATATTTTGAAATCCCAGAAAAGCGACGGACTAAAGGACACTGTCCGTCGCTTTTCTGAAATTAATTTTATAAAATACCCAGAAAAGCGACGGGCTAAAGGACCTTGTCCGTCGCTATTATGGGTTTATTTCAAAAAATATAATGCAAAAAAGCAACGGACAAAACCACCCTGTCCATCACTTTTTTCTGCAATTTTTTGACAGCAGAAACTGGCAGTTTCTGCTGCCCACCTGCAAATATAAATCAATTCAATTCATATTCAACCAGCCCAATCAAAACAATATAATCTAAACATCACACACAACATATAAAACATCAAACTTAAATCAATCTTCAAAAATATCTAAATCACAATAAAAAAACTTATAAAGTCATTCAAAATGTGTTTCAAAAAGTTCATAAAAGAGACCTAAACTAGGGAGTGCGATCTACAAAATCATCCTCCTCCTCCTCACTGTCGTCGTCGGTGTCCTCGGGAGCCGAAGATGTAGTAGGTCGACGAGCGAGGTTCAACACTTGTTCTTTGATTTGCTAAACAGTCGCACTCATGCTTTGTTGTTCAGCTACTCTTCTCCGCTCCGACTCTTCCAGTGCCGATGTTGTAACATCTCACTAATTGAAAGAAATAGAAAGAGTTAGAATTGGAAATAGTCATTTTTGGAAAGAATGAAAAATCTGGAAATTTGTTAAGTTATGTTAAGTTTGAGTTTTTGGTCAACTTCAAATGACCATAACTCCTAGTTCAGTATGAGTTAGGTGTGCTTCCAGATACCGTAGGAAATAACTTGGAATTATCTTTCCAACGCCACTGAGTTTGCGCTATTCTGAGTTTGTATGAATGAGATATACCCATTTGAAGTTGGGTTGTTCAAATAAGAAAAGTCTAAACCGGATTTAGGAAGGGTATTTTAGTCTTTTTCTTACCCATTTATTTTAATTCATTTTTAGGAGTTTATTAGGGGTCTAATCAGAATTAGACCAGTTTAGAAAAGTTGAAGTTCACGCTAGGGCTTGGAGAAAAGAGAAAAGAAGAGAAAGGAGAAGAAAAGTTCAAGATTCGTCGATTTCTTGGAGAATTGCGTGTGGATTTCGTCAAGGGATGATCCCTAAGAGGTATGTGAGATCACAGAGCATTGGGTTAGTTTACCCACGTGAGAATCATGATTCAATTCTGTGAAGTATATTGATTTGAAAGTAAAAATTATGAGTTCTTGATGAAATTTCGTTTGAATTCTTGTGGGTTGAGTGTTATTGAAGTTTCTTGAGTTTGATTCATGATTTTAGGTGTGTTTTCAATTACAATCTTGCACATATTGATGGTATATTTGATTCTAAATGTTTGAGGAAAATACCAAGTCGAAATAGGGGGTTTAGAGTTGAAAAACGAAGGAGAAAAGTCGGAGTGCACCTGGGCAGGGGCTTGGGGCGCCACACCTCTCAGAGCCCCAAGAAAGGGCCTCTGAAGTTTGGGCTCTGGGGCACCGCACCAGCTAGAGCTCCCCACCCCAGCCTCTGGAATTCAAGGGTCGGCACCCCGCGCCTCTCAGAGTGCCAGGGACGCCAATTCTTCCCATTCTTCTTCCATCTTTCCGTACTAGTTCCTTAGCTACGTACCTATGTTTTCTAGTTGATTTCAACACTCTACGGTATGTCTAAACATCATGAAATCATCCATAAACATGAGATCATGAACCTTGAACCATAATTCAATTCAAGTAAAGTAAGAGTCAAGTCTAGAAGTTAAGAATCAAGTCAAGAGAAGTTCATAAAGTATTTCAAAAGTCTTTCACAAACGTTTTAACTTTGTTTTAAGACTTAAGTTTTTAGTTGACTAAAGAGTAAGAGTAAGAGTTCATTTCTTCAAAGATTATACGGGAACTAAGTATTCCCAAAAGTTAAAATGTTTTCACATTTGAGTAAGAAGGGAAACACCGATTTCCAAGAGAAATTTTAAGCTAAGTTTTGAGTAATTATCTCAAACCAAAGAAAGAGTTTTGTTTTTAAAAACATATGAGATAAGTATATTTTGGGAGTAGTATTGAGCACCGATATGGGGATGTGAGTTCATAATAACTCAAGTCTCCATAAACCATGTAGTCATCATAGGTAGAAAAGGATCATACTTTCTAGATGATTTCTTAAGTGCTTTTTAGCATGGACTAGTGGATCCACTTAGTTAAGGCGTTCTATATAACGGCAAAGTATAGGACAGTTCTGGCAGCGTGGGCAAGACGTTGTATCATCACTTAGGCTCATAGTGATGGTTGTCGGTTAGAGAAACTCCCACATTATTATATTA
>JAJOOR010023728.1:0-23792 GCA_036250505.1 Solanum acaule
AATGCAAGGAGGCTCACCACTGACTCTGGAGTGCTCAGCTGGATCAACGACGTGCAGGATGCTGATCCGGGGTACCTGAATCTGCATCATCAAACGATGCAGGCCAACTAGCATCAGTACATGGAATGTACGAGTATGCGAGCGGGAAAGCCAAAACACAACTTAAGCTTGAAAGGAAATACAAGAGATCACTTACCTCGGCTCTATACGACTCATGACTAACTGAACTCAATATATAAAGCAATAAGACGCATGCAATATATATAGCTTGTAAAACATTATAAACAACTTAGCTTGTTAATGATAAAACAATAACGACTCAACTGTACTTATATAAAAGTAATATAACTTATGTGGGAGGTTCTTTAACCGACAACCACCACTATGAGCCCTAGTGATGATACAACGCTTTACCTTGCGTTGCCAAGGACCATCATATACCTTGCCGTGATATAGGAAGCTAACTTTACTTAGTGGATCCACTAGCTTAACTTTCGTGATCATTTAAAAAGTATGATCCGAGAAATCCCATGTTGGCGCATGGTTCTTATGGAGAGTTGAGTAAGTCAGAACTCGTGTCCCCAATTCGGTGCTCAATACTACTCTCAAAAATACTTTGGCCCATAGATGTCTTTAAACACATTTTTCTTTAGTTGAGATAATTACTCAAAACTTTAGCCCAAAGGCTCTTTTGGGGAAAGAAAACATGATCCCCTCTTACTCAAATGTAATAGCATTTATAACCTCCTTTGGGAATACTTAGTTCCCTAATAGCTTTTAAAAGAGAACTCAACTTTAAACTCATGACTTAGCTTGAAACTAAGACTCTTACTCGACTTGAAACTTGAGACTCTTACTTGACTTGAAACTTGAGACTCTTACTTGACTTGAAACTATCTTTCCTTGAATCGGAAATTTTGAATTCAAGGTATTCGATCACATGTTATGAAGGGATTCTTGAACGTTTAGACGTACTTTGGAGTGTCGGAAACAACTATAAATCATAGGTATATTACTTTGGAACTTGCTTGAAAAGGGAGAAAAGGAATGGGGAAACTTGGCTGAGACTTCAGATTTCTGGTGACACAGATGGCACCTACGGACGCCATCGACGGACCGTAGATGGACTTACGGTCCGTACTGCAGGTTCGTAGATCGCGTCAGAAATTTTCCCCAGAATTCGTTTTAAAAAAAAAGACTAAGTGTTGACCTACGGTCCTGACTTACGGTCCGTACTTCAGGTTACGGATCGTAGGTCGTGACCGTAGATCGATGCCCGAAAACCCAACTTCTGTCCCAATCGACGGTTGACCAGTACGGACCGTCAATCGATCTACGGTCCGTAGGTCGCGCCCGTCGATGGAAATCGACAGCCAAAGATTTTCTGAGAACTGATGGTGAACCAACTCCAATTGGTCATAACTCTTAGAATCATAATTCCATCAACATACTATAGATTTCAACAACACAACCAACAACATCAACAACAACTAACAACTTCAACAACAATTCCAATCTTTTCTCAATTCATAAAATGAGCTTGGTGTGTGGGGGGAAAGGATCAACCCACACAAAGAACTCACATACCTTAGATAGGGATCACCCCCGACGAAAATCCACAACGATCTTGACTAAGCTCCTCTTTCTTCTCTTCTTCTTCTTCTCCTTTTTCTCTTCTTAAATCTCAAGAACCCTAACTCTTTCTCTTTCAAAATGGGACAAAAATGATCCAAAGATCATCCTAAAACAACAATATGAGCTCAAAATAAATAATTTGTGAAAGGACCAAAATGCCCTTAAATTTCCGGACGGATTTCCCTTCCAACTGTCCAACTTCTACAGGGCATAACTCCCTCATACGAACTCGGAATCGAGCAAACTCAGTGGCGTTGGAAAGATCGTTCCACGAGCTTCGCAGCCATAACTGGAACTACTCCTAACTCATCTTGAGCTAGGATTTACGACTACTCAAAGTTGGCCAAAAACTCATTTTTTTTCCGTACTTAACCAAATTTCCAGATTTTTTAATTTTTCCAAAAAAATGACTATTTCCGAATTTCAAGCTCCTTCAAAGCCACTTCAAATTGTCGGATGTTACACCTATGTATCCCAAAAGATTACTATTTTGAAGATGATCTTGTCAAATATAACAATAT
Organism: Solanum acaule; assembly: GCA_036250505.1. Lineage (NCBI taxonomy): Eukaryota > Viridiplantae > Streptophyta > Magnoliopsida > Solanales > Solanaceae > Solanum > Solanum acaule. Next base: position 2,157 of record JAJOOR010023728.1, read on the forward strand.
TTTCAAGAGGATGCAAAGCTTACAAATACTCATAATTGGTGATTTAACTTTTAGCTCGAACTGCACTATCACTTATCTTCCTTCCAGCTTGCGGTTTATTGATTGGCTGGGCTATCCTTCAATTTCATTGCCAGAGAGCTTTGAACCATCACAGCTCGTTGTGCTTTGTTTACGTAAAAGTTGGCTTGTGGAACTTTGGCCAATTTCAAAGGTATACTCTCTATCTCTATCTCCATCTCCAATACAACAAAATTGCAGTTTTTTTTTTTTTTTTTAGTTTGCTAGGTTTAATGCTCACGAATTAATCACTCCAAGATTGAAAGGCTACACAAAATAAGTGCTTTGATATACATAATTCGCATAAATATTTTTAATCTAGGAAGCTCTCAAAGCTTAAAACTTGCAAATCCAATGTACAAAGACTTAAATCAAATGTATATCTCTCCAGAAGCTCATACTTCTATCTTTCTTTTCCCGATTAAATCTTGAAAATACTTGGGTGGAATGGAACTAGAACTACAAGTTTTTACACGGAATCACTATAACAAAAACACCTTTTAGAGGCAATAAATATACACATTGACAAAGAGTGCTAAAGTCTTTACCGGCATTAGTTAATTGTCATTGGATCCAATGTCGCTAAAGGCTTTAGTGACATTTACAAAGAATGTTGTTAATTGCCGTTAATTAATTGCCGCTAAAGATCATTTTTGGTGTAGTGAATGTCCATCCTTGTGGCTAGTCTTTAAATATTTTCCCGGTCTTGTATTTTGTTGCAAAAATAGGCTCCGTTTGTTTATTATGCATGACAATTGACATTTTGCCCTTCAATAAACCCAATCCGGCAATTGCTATGCTTTTCATGATAACGTGATACAAATTTCTGCTTCTCTTCTGCTATACTACTGAAATTTGAATGTATCTTTGCTCAATTTGGTTAGTACATATCGGTACCAACTACAAATAAGTCGTGTTTTGGGAGAAACAATAGTTGATGCATGTTGTCACAACTTTTGTTATATTTTTCAATGTATCATGGATAATTTGTGGTTTTATAAGTATATTTTTATATGTTTTTTATGAGGTGCCATGAGCGAAAACTTGAAATCATGACAATTTGATAAGATAAATTATATGAGGTACCATAAGTGAAAACTAGAAATGAGAAATGGAATACGTTTAAATGAGATATCATGAGAATCCTATAATAAATGGAATAATTTTATATAAGCTTATAAGAGGTAGCATAAGTGAAAACTCATAATCATGACAATCCAATAGAGAAATGAGTTACCATGAGTAAAAACTAGAAACCATGGCGAGATAATCAGGGAGAGTATAGTGTGAAATTCTATCAATTTGTCATGACTTGCATGACACAGTTGTTTTATCGCTTTACCATATTTGCCGCCAAAACACGGTACTTGAAACCACGAGTGATCCCAAGTTAACCTTTGGCATAATGTATCAAGCATATCATATGAAAACTAAAGTTGAAGCTGAAGCATAAACAATTGTATAACAAAAGACAATTCATTTACTGAATACTAATGTCTGATATAAGTCTCTACTATCTAGAATGAAATAAATGAGTCTGCTAGGACATGGCCCCAACTACCAATGATACATAACTGAACTAAAACGATATTCCTAACTATCAACTAATCCATGTAGTCTCCAAATGAGGAGAACTCACTAACTGCTGACTGGGATGCTGCAACCTGACTAGCCACGAGTCTAAGAATGAGCGTTTGAATCTTCATGATGCATCGCAAAGAAGTATGTGGTCAGTACGTGAAATGTACTGAGTAAGTAAGATGACACTTAACATAATCGTAGGGGTGACAACGTATGGAGAGAATGAATAAGGTTTTCAATAATCATAAACATTGTAAAATAATTGTAAAGACATCCTGAAATCAGTGCATAAATATCATTTGAGAAATCTACTTTCATATGCATAAAAATGAATTTAGATTGAGTGACCTTGCCTTAAACATATACATACAGTATCATATCCGGAAGTTCACAAATGATAAGTTATGAGTATAGTATGAAAAGTACTTTTTACTAGGGATTTCTTACAACCGACAAACATTACATGAGTTTATGATGTCCAATGTATAATCCCAGTTGGAAGGGCTGTCTTATACTTTGTCAGGGTATAGAACCTATCAATCTATGTTGATCCACTATCTAGGCCTCAATGGGCTAAAGGAGTTAACCGACAGAGCAGCATACTCAAATCTATGGTGGCACGTAGTACGGGACTTGGATTTTCTAAATCCGCATCCTCTCGGTGCTAAATACTCCTCCCCAAAGCATATACATATATTGATGCTCATAAGTAGGTGAATTATCTATCTATTAGGAATCAAGTATGATACTAAGTTCAAATCAATGGGTACATATCTCAAAGTTCATAGGATGCTAAAATCATGCTTAATATCATAAGAATAAAAAAGAACCATTGGAATCATGCTAAATCAGTTCAATGAGGTTTAAAAATTCAATGAAACAACTCAAAAACATAAGCTTATACGAAGAATCATGATTTTGTAAAACCCCTTTGTTTAAAGACAAAACTTGTAAAAATCTTGAAAGTAAATGCAATTTAGGCATGAGAGTGAAAGGATAGAGGATGAGACTAGAAGGAAGAACTTGCTTAGATGCCTTGGAACCCTAAATTTTGCCTTGCTTACAGTTGTTTCTGAGTTTGAGGGAGTTGAGAACGTAGAAAAAATTTGAGAACTAAGTTTTGGGTGCAATATGCCCTTTCTAGAATGTTGAAACGTCATGGTTTAGGCTTAAGAAGAGTGAAAATGGCCAAAAGAACCCTGACTCAAAAGTTGTTCGGCAGTTTCTACGAGTGCCATTTACGGTCCGTAGTTTGATTTACAGACCGTAGATCCCACTCGTGAAAATCAGGCTTAAATTGAAGTCTCTGAAGTTTGATCTACCAGACTGCAGTACTGTCCATAGATGGTTTTACGGCCCGTAAATTGGTACATAAAATCAGACTTAACATCAACTCTCTGAAGTTCATTCTATGACCCCGATTTACGACCCCTACTAAATGATTCTACGACCCGTAAATGGGTCCGTAAAAATCAGACCAAATGTAAAGTCTTGGAAGCTTGATTCACGAACCCTGTCTACGAGCTGGGGTTCATATTATTGGCCGTAGATGGCGTCCATAATGGCCCATTCTCTGCACTGATCTACTCCTTAGCTTCTCATTATATGATTGGCATGATTTGGTCTATGGTGAGAACTTATGGGATATTACATTTTTAGTCCGAAATTTTTTCACTGTATAAAAAGGCTATTTCTGAATCGTTGTCGAAATCAGAAACAACTTTCAAATACCGGGGCAAAAATAGCTTTTTTGTACAAGTCATATCCGATCCTAACCTTAAAAATTGTTTCATGTCCTGTTTGAGTTAAATAAATTGTGAATCAAAGATGGTTAAAGAAATTTTGTTTGTTAGAACAAATGTAATAAGTAAATAAATCTACTGTGAAGCATGCAAAAGGGCTTAAACATGCTATATACTTGTTTCTGTAATTCATCTTCACTAAATATTTGTATTTATGTTAAATGAACCTTGATCATGGTTATGAAAAAAGGAAAATCATAAAGAACTTTTAAGTCCGGGGGACTCCCTTCACGGCGTAGGCCGCCTTCATTGATCATAACAACCTTTTCTTCTCTTTATATTTTTCCCCACATAATAGAATCTCATATTTCTATAGGAGTACTACTTAAGCTAACTGGTTTTTCGTTTTTTTTTTAATGGAAACAGAAATTGAGCAACTTGAAGCATTTGGATCTCACGGACAGCTGTGAGTTAAGAAAAACCCCTAATTTTGGTGATATGCCAAACTTGGAGACACTAGATTTAGTTGCGTGTGTGAATTTGGAAGAAGTCCATCCCTCTCTTGGACATTGCAGAAAGCTTACTTATTTGAGTTTGTATGGTTGTCGCAAACTTAAGAAGCTTCCAAAATTTGTCTGCATGGAATCTCTTGTGACTCTCGATCTCCTTGAATGCACAAGCTTAGGAGAATTTCCAGAAATCTGTGGAGATATGCATCGCTTATCAATACTCTATCTTGGATCCCCCTGGATAAGAAGCTTACACCCGTCTTTCAGCGGCCTTAGAGATTTGGAATTGACTGATTGTGAAGTTCTTGAAAGTATTCCGGACACTATTCAAAATCTTAGAAATATCAGTATTTCAGATTGCAATAAACTTGCAACACTGTCAAACAGCCTCTTTGAATCACAGCAATTGAAATATCTTAAAATATACCAATGTTATGGATTGGTAAAGCTCCCCATATCTCTTGGAGTTCAAAAGAAGCTCCGTTGGTTAGAGATAGATAGATGTAAGAACTTAATGAAGCTTCCAAGCTCTATTCAGATGGAATCCCCTCTACGGGTCAAGATATGTAATTCCCCAAAATTAGATACATTTCCAGAAATCAACAAAGATGTGCATTACTTGAAAGAACTGACTCTGAATTCTACTGGGATAAGAGAAGTGCCTTCTTCCATTGGGAATTTGAGGGGCCTTGAATCTCTCTATCTAGAAGGTTGTGAAGATCTTGTAAGTCTACCAGACAGCCTCTGTAATTTGATGAATCTTCGTCGTCTTTTCCTCGGAGGTTGCAAAAAGCTAGATAAGCTTCCAAAAAACATTGGTGATTTGCAAGAGTTACATACACTTGATGCGAGCGAAACTGCAATATCTACACCACCTCCCTCCATCACCAAGCTTGGCAAACTGAGGGTTTTAAGTTTCTCACATGATGAACAACAATTTCAACATTCCTCAAATTTCGTCTTGCATCAAGTATCAGGTTTATCTTCCTTAGGAGAACTTAATCTTAGTAATCGCAATATATTAGGTGAACTTCCTGAAGATTTAGGATCTTTGCACTTTTTGGAAAAGTTGAATGTAAGTGGGAGCAGTATTTCTTGTTTACCCAAAAGCATCAACAAACTCTTGAACCTTGTTGTGTTGAACGTACAATTCTGTCAGAATCTTGATGAACTGCCAGGAGAGCTACCCCCAAATTTAGAGGAGCTATTTGCAGATTATCATTTAGCCTTGAAGAGCATCAGAGATCTCGTAATTAGTTGTCTTAGGCTGTGTAGGCTCGCAATATCCGACTGTGGAACTGTCTCAAGTGAACAAATTAATGCATTCCTACAGCATTTTCGCAGGACATGCATCCAGGTTTTTATCTATCCGGCCCACTCATATATGAATGTTGAATATTCTCATCAAATTGATTTCTATTAAACTTAATTTCTATTGCATGCAGTGTGACTTCAACCAAAGGGATTATTTTATCATTTCTTTTTCCGGAGTCAGAATTCCAGAGTTACTCGATTATGATCGGTTTATAAATCAAAATGAGATCTCAATTGATCTGAACCCATCTTGGTATACCGATAAATTCATGGGTTTTTGGATAAGTTATGGTCCTACTAGACTGGAAGAAGCTACATTGGTCTGCAAATCTGACCCTGAAAGAATATATTCCTTGAAGTCTAACATCTCTGGATATTTTGTGGTCCAGTATCCTTTCATTTGTTGCGCCTACATACCATTTGAAACATTGTGGAATGGTTCTGGCAGTAAAGAAGGGAAGTACCCAAATGATTATTACATGTTGGAGGTATCTCAAGTGTACTGGCCGGAGGAGGAACAATGCTGGGGAATTCACCTGGAGTATGAAAAGTAAGCAATGACTGATGCAAAGGTCTGTTTATGATTCAGATGTTTTTCTTTCTTTCTTAAATTCCGTATTCAACCAAACACGTCTCATAAAATGGTATGGAAAGAATATGTTCTACATTGTTGGTACAATTTGTATGTACCCTTCTCAAATGAAAACTTAATTATATACGAGAGGATTGTATCGATGATAGATGGATGAGATTCTTATTTATAATGTTAGTGCGAAACAACTTCTCTAGCCAAGATCCCACTTGTGAGATTTCACTAGATATGTTGTCGTTCGAGTCATTTTGTGTGTGATTGTTATAACATATGCATGTATGAGCATATATCTAAGAAATTATTCGTATATTTCTTTAATTAGGTGGATCTTCATTTTGTAATTCAAAATATCTGAAGTGTTCTGCTGTCACATTTATTGGTCAAATAGCTTCGGTACTACTATGTTAAGTACTTAAGTTTAGCAATTTAATAATCAATGAATTCTTGTATATTCGGACCAAGAAGTTTACCCCTGTCTCTTAGCGGCCTTAGATATTTGCAATTGGCTTATTTTGAAATTCTTTAAAGTATTAAGGACGCTATTCGAAATCTTAGTGATCTCAGTATTTTAATTTCCCAAAATTAGATACGTTTCCACAAATCAAAGGAGATATGCATTGCTTGGAGATCCTGACTCTGAATTCTACTGGGATAAGAGAAGTGCCTTCATCCATTGGGAATCTGAGTGGTTGTGAAGATCTTGTAAGTCTACCAGACAGCCTCTGTAATTTGATGAATCTTCGTCGTCTTTCCCTCAGAGGTTGCAAAAAGCTAGAGAAGCTTCCAGAAAACATTCGTGATTTGCAAGAGTTGTATATACATGATGCAAGCAAAACTGCAATATCCCAACCACATGACGAACTTGATCGCAACATATTGGGTGGACTTCCTGAGGAATTAGGATCTTTGAGAGAGTTGGATGTAAGTGGAAGCAATATTTCTTGTTTACCAAAAAGCTTCAAAGGACTCCTTCCCCTTCGGTATCTGGACATACAATACTGTGAGAATCTTAATGAACTGACAGGAGAGCTACCCCCAAATTTAACGACTCTATCTGCAGATTATCATTTAGCCTTGAAGAGCATCAGAGATCTCGTAATTAATTGTCTTAAGCTGTGTAGGCTGGGGATATCCAACTGTGGAACTGTCTCAAGTGAACAAGTTAATGTGTTCCTACAACATTTTCTCACGACATGCATCCAGGTTTTTATCTCATATATGAATATTGAATATTCTCGTCAAATTGATTTCTGTTAGTAATAATAATTCTATTGCATGCAGTGTAACTTCCACCAAAGGGATTATTTTCTCATTTCTATTCCTGGAGTCAGAATTCCAGAGTTGTTCGATTGTGATTGTCTGTTTATAAATCAAGAAAAGATGTCAATTGATCTGAACCAATCTTGGTATACCTATAAATTCATGGGTTTTTGGATATGTTACGGTCCTACTACACTGGACACAAGATTAGAAGCTACATTGGTCTGCAAATCTGACCCTGAAAGAAATTATTCCTTGAAGTATAACAACATCCATGAAGATTTGGGGTCCGAGTATCCTTTCATTTGTTGCGTTTACATACCATTTGAAACATTGTGGAATGGAAAAGGCAAAAAGAAGGGAAGAATCCAAATGATTATTACATGTTGGAGGTATCTGATTTGTACATGAATGGGGAAGAACAATGCTGGGGAATTCGCCTGGAGTATGAAAAGGAGGCAATGAGTGACACTGGTCATCCAAAAAAAAAGAGCAGCAATGAGGTCTGTTTATTGTTGACACCCAATTTTGGCCTATTATTTTCAAAATTCGTAACTTCTAAGTTATATTTATTTAATAGTTCAAAATAAATTTTTTATAGTTTTAAATAAGTTTATCGATAACTATCCTTAGTTATCAAAATTTATGATTTTTTTTTATCAGTTAATTTTAAAATTGCATTTTTACATGTCATTAGTTGCATTCATTATATATATTTTTTAATATTCATTTTATTTGTTACATTTGCTAATATTCATTTTGATATTTTTCCACAGTATAAAAATTCATTCAAAATACGAATAAAATTTACATATACAGATTGATCGATGAATTTGGATCTCAATTCCGAGCCCATGATTTGAGCTCATTGTATTACAACTCCCTATTTAAGTAAATTTTAGGTCAAAAGCAAAGGGGAACAATATTTTTAGGTTTAGTTTCTTCCATCCTCATTTCCAGCCGCCCAAGTCAGAAGCCACCACCAAAACCACTGCCTTCTTCACACTAGAAACCCACCAGAATCAGATCAAAACTCCACTCCCTTTTACCCATTAACGAACCACCATGGCTCCACAGTGAGCTGGTGAGCTCAAAGCTCGCACAACCAAACAAAACCCCTTTCTTCCCTCACCGTTTCACTGCTCCTAACTCCGAGCTCATGCCACCACTGACCGGAGAAGAACACCAAACAGCCAGCGAACTCCGACCAAACGAGCTCACCACAAAACCACCAGACCCCTTCTGAAACCTCACCTCTTTTCCGACCAACAACAACAAGTCAAGCAACCCCACGCAGACTCCAAACTCGCCTGAAACCAGCAACCATCACCCACTTTCCAGCCAGCAAGCAAGACCCAAAACCCCGAATCAGTCCCCTTCCCTTTTCCTTTACGATTTTTCTTTTGTTTTGCAGGTGCTCTGGCGAGCCAAAGCAATGCCTCGCTGCTGTGCCGTTCTCTCTACAGCGTGGCTCCATCTCCGGTGACGTAGTAACTGGCATCTCTAGATCTGGCTGGAAAATGTCTTCTCCGGTGACCTCTTTTGCTCCATAGTTTAACTAATTTTCTATCAATATGATGTGTTTTTTTTTTCCTTTTCAATTTAATTGTTGGATACTCTCACTCTTGATTTTCTATGTTCATTTGTTGTGTGTTGGGTTGGATATACAGTAATAGACTAATTTGTATCCGTTTAATTGATTATTATTATTATATTGGTTTTAATTATTTGTTATGATTAATAGATTCAAATTTGTTAGGTTAGATATGTTTTGTTACTGTTTTAGTTTTGTTGTTGTTGATCAATGTTATTATTGATTATTATATTCATTTGCTAACTAAATACATCGTTTTCTTGAAGTTGTTGATTTATTATATTATTATTATCATGCCTTTGTTTTCTTTTTGTTTATTATTATTATTATTAATATTAGTATTATTATTATATAATCGTTATCCCTTCTTAAGATTATTAGTGTTATTATTGTTGTCAGTTGTGTTATTCTTGTTGAAATTCTTTTTTTTATTCGTTCTCGTTATAGTTTATTATTTGTCTACTTCAATTCCAATTATTGTTCTAAGAAGTTCCAGCAGTTCCGAGTTATTGTTTAAATTATTATTGTTATTATATGGTTATGTCTAAGTTATTTTGATTTATTCTTTGTTTACTTCAATATTGATTTTGTGTTGAAAATATAAGCTAAAATTGGCCAATGAAAAAATCTCTCCGTCGATTTTAGAGGCCTTCCCATTTTTAAAGAAGAAAATTTAGTTTAAGTTTGTATATTTTATTTGTTAAAATTGGCCGATGAAGAAATTACCGTCGATTTCCAAGGCTTCCATGTTAATAAGACGGGTTTTTTATTTTTAAGTTACTATTTGATTCATTTATTTTAATTTATATATATTTAGTACTAACATTTTTACTAAGTGTCTTTGCAGGTACTCCGAAGTCACTTCTCATCGAAGCCATTTGAATAAAGTTCGAATACTACATTCATTATTATGTATATTGTTGACGATAGACAAATATAAGGTCGTTTCTCATATTACTTGTTTACTTTCTTACTTGTGTATATTGCATGTTTGTTACATTTGTATACTATTTTTACCTCCTCCTCAATTTGAAAAAATGAATTCAATCGGGACCCACAGTTGTGGATTTCGAAGGATGCCTAACACCTTCCCTTCGAAATAACTTGAACTCTTACTTAGAATCTAATGGTTTCGTAGATTATTTAATTGGTTTCCTAGTTTTCATAAAATTAGGTGACGACTCCTTTAAATTTCGTTTATTCTTAAAATTCTTTTAAAAGTGATTCAATTGATTATTTTTTGAGTCACCGCGACGTTTCGCCCTATTTAAATAGAATATGAATGTAAACATTTATGACTTGTTTTACATCACAAAATTTAAATGTCTTTTATTTCTTTCTTAAATTCCATATTCAACCAAACACGTCTCATAAAACTGTATGGAAAGAATATGTTCTACATTGTTGGTACAATTTGTATGTGTTAGGATCGAGAACTCGGGTAATGCGGAATTTAGCCAAACAATGTTGTAATGACTGTTGACACCCAATTTTGGCCTAACATTTTTAAAATTCGTAATTTTTAACTTTTATTTATTTAATAGTTCAAAATAAATTTTTTTTTATAGTTTTAAATAAGTTTATCGATAACTATCCTTATTTATCAAAATTTATGATTTTTTATCAGTTAAGTTTAAAATTACATTTTTACATTTCATTAGTTGCGTTAATTATATATTTTTTAATATTCATTTCATTTGTTACATTTGCTAATATTCATTTTGATATATTTGCACAGTATAAAAATTTATTTAAAATTTATATATACAGATTGATCGATGAATTTGGGCCACAGTCTCAGGCCCATGATTTGAGCCCATTGTATTACAATTCCCTATTTAAGTAAATTTTAGGTCAAAAGTAAGGGGGTGGATAATATTTTTAGACCATGTAGTGAAAAATTCAAAATAAGTAAAAAACCCTAAGAGTCTATCCTCTTCTCAAAGAAGCCGCCACCCACCTTCCTCATCACCACCCAAACTCCATTTCCGGCCAACTTAAACCAGCCAGCCATCGAACCACCACGAAAACAACCAAAAAATTAAACAGCCCATTTTCTCCATTTTCCTTTCCAACACTCGAAACAGCCAGCAAAAACAACCACCAGTTCCAACAAAGCACACAGCCACCAAGACCCCTTTTTCCAGCGAATACCATCACCCAAACCCATCGGAAACCACCATCAGAGACCACCAACGTCTTTCCCCTTCCCCTTTGCCCCCTTTTCAATTCTCTGTCCATTTTTTGCAGGTCATCACTGAGCTTAAAGCTCCATCAAGCTAGAGCTCGGAGCTCCAAACGGAGAAGACAACCCCCATCTCCGTTCCCCATCTTTTCCAACGAACCAGAATCTTTGAGCTCCGGCGAACCCACAGAACAACCAGATCTGGTCGAAAATTGACTAATTCCGGCATGGCTCCATCTCCGGTAAACAACAACCAAACAACCAACGAACTGTTCAAAATCTCATTGTTTGTTTCTCTTAACCATGTCTCTCTTGCTTTTGTTCTATTTCTCACTGTTATGTTGTTCTAAATGTGTTATCCATTTTTTAAAAATTTTTGTTTGCCATCCTTTTTTTATTATGATTTGTCATTTTGTGTTGGGGTCTGCTTTAATTTGTTATTGTTCAAATATGTTTGGTTGCTGAATCTTTATAATTTTTCTTAGATTAATTTAGTTTGTTCAATATGGTATCACTGTACTCAACTGCTCCTCTTTACTTTTTTTATATTTTGGGTTTATTTGTATTTATATGTCAATATTAATTCATTCCACAAATCTAGTCGGAAGATATCTTCTCCGGTGATGTTCGTTCTTATTTTGTTTTTATTTTGGTATGTTTATGCAACTGAAAATTTTAGTTAGCAAATGTTTTCTTGTTTTATTATTATACATTGTTAGTGTTTTGTATAGTTTGTTTTTATTAGTGTTTACCTTTTTTTCCATTTTTTGATTTCTTCCGTTAATGTGGTTATATTAAAATTAATTTATTATCTAATTTGTCATATTTATTTCTAGCAAAATATATGAATGTCGCTCTATTATTTATTATTTTATTCATTCTATGTTTTCTATTAGAAAATTGTTTGTTGATGTGATTTTTATTTGTTCCTTGATACGTTTAAACTAGAAATTTTAGGTTATTTATTGATTGTTTAGGATTTTGCTATTAATTAGTTTAGTTTTCTCAATTTGGTTCGTGAATTTCATTTTACTTCATGTATACACTAGTTGGTTTGTTTCTTCATTTAGATGTTATGATTTGCATGATTGATTATTTTTCTTATGTGAACGCCACTCAGTTAGGTTGATTTTCGAATGCTTTACATTTTCTTTACCAATTTCATATTGAGTTAAAATGGCCAATGAAAAAATCTCTCTGTCGATTTTGGAGGCCTTCTCATTATAAAAGACGGAAATTTAGTTTAAGTTTATATATTTTATTTGTTAAAAATGGTCAATGAAAAAATCTCTCCGTCGATTTTGGAGGCCTTCTCATTATAAAAGAGGAAAATTTAGTTTAATTTTATATATTTTATTTGTTAAAAATGGCCAATGAAAAAATCTCTCCGTCGATTTTGGAGGCTTTTTCATTTTAAAAGACGGAAATTTAGTTTAAGTTTATATATTTTATTTGTTAAAAATGGCCAATGAAAAAATCTCTCCGTCGATTTTGGAGGCCTTCTCATTTTAAAAGACGAAAATTTAGTTTAAGTTTATATTTTTTATTTGTTAAAAATAGCCAATGAAAAAATCTCTCCGTCGGTTTTGGAGGCCTCCACATTATAAAAGACAGAAATTTAGTTTAAGTTTATATTTTTTGTAAGTTAAAATGTCCGATGAAGAAATTACCGTAGATTTTCAAGGTCTCCCATGTTAATAAGACGGATTTTTATTTTTTAAATTAATTTTTGATTCATTTATTTTTATTCATATTTATTTATAACTAACATTTTTACTAAGTGTCTTTACAGGTACCCCGGAGATGCTTCCCATTGAAGTTATTCAAATTAGATTCGAATTATACTCTTATTTATTATTGTATATTATCGATGATAGGCAAATTTAGGCCGATTCTTATATTATTGTTTTATCATATTACTTGTGTATATTGCATGTTTATTATACTTGTACAATATTTTATCCTACTCCTTAATTTGAAAAAAAATGAACTCAGTCGAGACCCATAATTTTGGATTTCGAAGGATGTCTAACACCTTACATTCGGAATAATTTGAACCCCTTACCTAGAATCTTGGCTTCGTAGATCATATAATTGGTTTTCTAGTTTTCCTAAAATTAGGTGGCGACTCCTTTAAAAAAAAAATTATTCTTAAAATTCTTTTAAAATTGAATCAATTGAGTATTTTTGAGTAACCGTGATGTTTCGCCCTATTTGAATAGAGTAGGGATGTAAACAATGACAATAACAAAGACAATAGTAAGTTGATAATAACGAAAGTAAAGGCAATTAAAGAAGACACAAATTTAACGTGGTTCGATCAATAGACCTACGTCCACAAGCGGAGAGGAGCAATATCACTATATCAACAAGAGTACAAAAGAGAGTATAGAATTAGAATAAATACTCTAATTTATCCCAAATACCCAAAGAGAATAACCTCACAAGATCACTCCAACAAAGGGTTCACACAAGTGTTTCACAACACAAACTCTCTTACAAAATTACTCTTAATGGAAAGATAAAGAAAGAAAACAATGAAATATTTCCATATGCTTCAAGGTGTGTTTCAACTAATGTCTAAGCTCCCTATTTATAGAGAAAAAAATAGGCTTGTTGATGTCATGAATGATGTCTTTGGAAGATGCAAAATATTCAACATCTCAATGTGAATTTATCAAATATGGTGGCTTCTAAATCTTTGACAAATATGACTACCAAATTTTCACATTTGTGGCTTCCAAATCTTTCACAAAAGAAAGATAAAATAACTTTCTTCCATCAAACAAAAGGCCACATTACAGTATGTACCCTTCTTAAATGAAAATTAATTATATACCAGGAATTTGTATAGATGATAGATGGATGAAAGTTTTACCCTTATAAGTTAACGGTAAGGTTGCCTACACATCATCCGTTTGGGAGATTTTACTAGATATGTTGTCTTTCCAGTCATTTTTTGTGTGATTGTTATAACTTACGCATACATAGCATAAGGTGGATTTTCATTTTGTAATTTAAAATATCTAAATGATTCTATAGTCACATATATTGGTCAAATAGTTGTGGTACTAACATGTTAAGTTTAGCAATTTAACTATCGATGAATTATTATACATTTGGACCAAGAAAAAAAAAAGAGTTGTTATATACATATTAAATTGAATTATTTAATGGTTGAGTAAATTTTTAATTTTTAATTTTGTTAAAAAGAGGATATTTTTATATGTAAAATGTAATTTTGATTTGAAGAGACATTTTTTATTTGATAATTAATATTAAAAATAATTTGGAAGGATAGATAATTTATTTTGAAAACCATTATCATTCTCAACAAGTTAGCTTTTGGGTGTGGTTCTCCCAGGTCACTCTTTCTTTTTTGCTTTTTGTCATTTTTTTATAAATTGTTACGAAACTTTTGTTCAATTTCTCAGGTAGGGCAACGAATTTATATCAATTTACAGAAAGGTATCAATTTGCTGTTTAATTTGTCAGTACAATATTGAAAAAAAGTACATTTTTATGTCATGAATTAGGAAGATGATAACAAGTTTCCTATAGAGGATGAAAAAAAGGTAAAGTCTTTACTCTTTGTGAACACAATAAATTTGCTGGAAATTATAAAAGAGAATCTTCGACACATCTATGTGTCACCCTCACAAATCATGATTCTTATTTAACTCTTCTTAAAAGTTTCAATCTTACAGCAAAATCACAATTTTTCATAAAAGTCATAACTATTTAGAAAAGTCAGAATTCTTCACAAAAATCACAACTTTCACAAAAGTCACAACTTTTCACAAAAGTCACAACTTTTCGTTTTTCATTCACACCTTTTAAAACTCAACACTTAGTGACAAGGCACCAAAATAGGAATGATTAAACAAAGAAAACTGATTTCAATTGCAATCCAACATTAATACTCTTGGTCTTCTCAGTCCACAACTCATAACGCTGCTGGAATGGTTGAATTCATAGCATTTGGTTGTTTAGTAAACAAAACTTCTATTTTTGCTACTATTATTTGTAGGATTTTTTCCGCTATAGGAAGTCAAATTCAAATTCATTAATTAAGCTTCTTATGTAGTGTGTTTCATTCCTCAAAGTTTCTTCCTCTTATTTCATGAATCTTAATCTTTTACTGTAAGTTATAGTGGTTCATGTAACTACTGCAATTTTTTTGCTATTTTGATGACTTTTTTTCACTCTGTTAAAAATTCCAGCAATGATAATTGAAAATTGATCTTCTCTTTTGTCCCTTTCTACAGGGTTATTCATAGACTTTTTGAGAAAATTGTTTGTGGATTGTGCTATATTTGATAGCACACAACAACAAATATGTGATAACTAATACGGAACCAATTGTGAAGTTTGTTAAAATTAAAGAACCAAACAGATTGATCTCTTGCTTGCCATAGTTAGTATATTATTTTAATTGTTTTATCTTAGATACAAACATTTTGTATGCTATTGCACTCTTCCTATAATACTAGTATAGAGACAATTAGTCCACTTCTTTTATCGCAAGTGACAAATTTGTCATATTTCTTCCTCTCTTCTTTTTGGGCATAATAAGAGATCAGGTTTTCTTGAAACTAACAGATGTCTAAAATACACTATAACAAAAAAAAAAATTATCACCAATAAATATGTGAATTAACGAAGAGTTCTAGAACCTTTATTGATATTATTTAATTGTCATTAGATTCAGTGTCACCATAGACTTTAGGGACATTTATCGAGAGTACTAATTGCCACTGAAATACATATTTAGTGGCAACTAAACTATTAATTTATGTTAAAGATCATTTTTGTTGTGGTGATTAGTCTTTCTTTTGGCTTCTTTTAAACTTGGATACAACTCGGTAGACTATCTTTTTCAAAAATATGTTAAGCAACATGCCTTTTTCTTCTTGATTATCAAGAAAGTAAGGTCATCTTTATTATTATTTGTGGATATTTGTGAGTTCAAGTGCTCACACAATTATGTAGTGAGATTTTAATACGTTATATATTAAAAATTTTATTTAGAATATCCAATTGTGAACAATTCCATTCAGATGTCACCTACAACTTGATTGATCATTGCATTAATTCTTTATAATTACATACTATAATCATAACAATAACTATGGTTCAATTCCAAATAAGTTGGGGTCACTGATGTGAATCATAAGAAATAGTAATGACTTTTATGAGACAATGAGGGAAAACCTTTATGATATTAACAATTTTAAGGTTATTTTGGACATATATATGATACGACATACTATAATTAAAAAGAGATTGATGGAGGTTCATAAGAAAGGAGTCGAGGGTCCTCCATTTGAATTTAGTTAATTATATTCTTGTATAAACGTGATGTTCAACTTTACTTGGGAGTGTTATTGTTCAGGGCCTTTTGGTCTCTACTTTAACGTCTAATATTGTTCATTATAACTTCCTCGAATTAGAAAATTTTGTCTCTTCTGACAAACTATTTCCATGGAGATTTTCTTAGACTTCTTTCTTATACTTAAAATCTCCCTATGACTCATAATTTTTGTGCAACAAAAAAAAATTAAAAAATTATAGCACTTTAAGATTTCGGAGGAATGTTTTGCCTTAAGATAATGTTCTTGGCAATGTAGTGTATGTATAAAAAATACAGATATTACTGAATGATCATATGTAAGTTTAAGAAAATAGATCACTCTTGTGCAAAGGACATATAATTTACCTAGTTATCATATATTTATATAAAAGAGAACCCTAGGACCGCCTACGTGGCGCCACCACTAGCTAGAATTTCCTTTTAAATTTATTTATTTCCAAAAATAGTCTTCCCTTTTCATGAAACGATGTGACTTTTATGAAGAGTTGCGACTTTTAAGAAAAATTGTGACTTTTATGAAAGGTTGTGACCTTTCCGAAGGGTTGTAACTTTTTTAGAGAGTTGTGACATTTCCGATAAGGCACAATAAGTATTTCTTCACACTATCCTTTGTTGTTTATAAATAGAGGGATTTTCTCTCATTTTAAACAACAAAAATTCTGAACTTCTTCTTCTTCTGCACAATTAAATATTCATGTGCTTTGCTCATGTTGAGTGACTCACTAACACTATTGTTTTTGTATCAACACACTTGTGAATAGTATAATTCCAACCTGATAGGATCTATTCCTTTAAATCTCGGGTACTAGAGGGGAATAATTTTCTTAAGTGGACATTGTACATTTAGTGGGCTCAAATTTTTCCGTTCTGTTTCATTCTATTGTTATAGATCCTGATATATTTTTTTTACAATTATCAATTTATGGTTATGATATTAATTATTGTTTTTGAGTAAATATTTTGAACTTTGTTGTCTATGTTTCTGCAAAGTTATTGTTACAAATATTTGTTAGTATAGATATTTTCTTAAAGTCATTAATTTATGCTTCTGATATAATTTTTTGTTTTTGCGTATATGTTTTAAACTTTGTTGTTTATGTTTCTACAAAGTTATTGTTATAAGTATTTGTTAGTACATATAAAGATTATTTATTTATTATATCTCACGTTGATGTTCATCTAATTTCCCAAAAATATCAAATAATAACACTTCCTGGAGGAAAACTGATAAATTATAAAATCAAAGTAAAGATGATTTATTGAATGATAAACGATAAGATATTATAATTATCATTTTCCTTTACATTATTAATGTTCGTTATTACATAATCTTGTATGTAAGATAATATAGCGTTTTAATTTTAATGACTAATAGGTTTTAAGTATTATTCTATAAATTCTGTGATATTAAATTTATGCATGAAGCGCGAGTAATTTTAATAGTTGAATAAATAATAAAGAAGGAATATTAATTTTTTATTTTAAAATACGCCGGGTTTTTTAAAGAAGAATGCCTTATTGACATCCTCCATTTAAATGTCTGTCTTTTTTATTTCGTACTCAATTTTTGTCATTCTTTTGAAAATTTTGCTCAATTTTTTTGCCCTTTTGGCTCGGAACTTCTCTTATATACCTCAATAGTTGCCTTTTTAAGTGTGGTTGTCCGGGTGGGATCAATTATCTTTGAGGTCGGTCTTTCTTTTCTGCTTTTTGTGTGTTCTCTTCTAAATTGTTATGAAATTTTTCTTCAATTTCTCAGTTAGGGCAACGAATATATATCAATTTACAGAAAGGTGTCAATTTGTTGCTCATTTGTTTAATTTGTCAGTGCAATACTGAAAAAAGGTACATTTTTATGTCATGAATTAGGAAGATGATAACAAGTTTCCTATAGAGGCTGAAAAAAGGTAAAGTCTTTTACTCTTTGTGAACACAATAAATTGGGCAACGATGAAGAAAAAGGTAAAGTCTTCATCTTTATTAAGGTATCAGTTTTATTCAGTTTTCTCTTTTTTAAGACATTTAGCCCTTCTTCTTTCTTTTACTCTTTAATTTCTCACTGCATTAATGATAATGTTGAAGTCTTTACTATGAATTATGTAAAGAAGGTTACATTGTTTTGTGTTCTCTAAATGGTGTGCTTGAGAAAGCATATATCTGGTCTGAAAGAGAAGCAATTTCAGGAGCTGAATTCAAAATGTTGCTTAGGGGAGCTTGCTCACATCACTGTGGGCCAAGAGTAGTTCGATATCTGTGCTGGTGGGAGTTAGCTAGTGGCCTATGGAATTAGTCGTGGGATGCACTTGCGAAGGGTGGAAAGATATGAGAGCATGATCTAAAAAAACTAGTAAGTAAACTTTCTTTTTGGGAAAATGCAATAGTATCCCCTAGTCTATCCCCAAAATCCCTGAGACACACCTAACTTTTACTAAGGTCTTATTACATCCGAACTTATTTTATATATAATTTCTTATTCCTTTTTGGCTTACGTGACACTATCTTATGAGCCCAGCACGTGTTGACAATTTTTTCAAGAATAGTGCCACGTAGGCCGAAAAGGATTAGAAAATTATATATAAAATAAGTTCGGGGGTAATAGGACCTTAGTAAATGTTAGGTGTGTCTCAGGGATTATGGGCATAGGCTGGGGGTACTTATGCATTTTCCCCTTTCTTTTTCTTTGAACCTTTCTAAGAAGTTAGACCCAAATGTTGCTGAGTGGAAATTAACTTCATAAAATGATTAGAAGTTGAATCCATGTTGCAAAGACAGTTTGGCAAAATGGATATGTAATTCTAACAAGACTTCATCCAAGGCATTGACTTAAAATATTAAAAACAACTTGGATATTATCAACAATATTAAATTAGATTATGTTCACCATCCACTAAATGATCATCTAACCTCCCACTAAATGATCATCTAACCTCCAGATGTTATTCATTTTCTTAAGGGAGAATGCATAAGTACCTCCCAGCCTACGCCCAAAATCTCTGAGACACACCTAATCTTAACTAGGGTCCTATTACCCACGAACTTATTTTTTTATATAATTTTCTACTGCTTTTCGGCCTACATGACACTATCCTTGAAAAAATTGTCAACACGCGCTGGGCCCACACGATAGTGCCACGTAGGCCGAAAAGGGGTAGAAAATTTAATATAAAATAAGTTCGGGGGTAATAGGACCTTAGTAAAGATTAGATGTGTCACAGGGATTTTGGGCATAGGCTGGGGGATACTTATGCATTTTCCATTTTCTTAACTACAACAACTTTCTCAATTGTTATGACTCATTCTCCTATCCATTATTTTAACTGCAATTTGTTCTGATTCCCTTTTCATTTGTTTTTCGTTGTCTTTCTCAACTTTGCCTTTTTGACCAAATCAGGTCTACTATCCTGTTTCATTTTTTAATTTTTCACAAATAATGAAGAAGGTATTGTTCAATCAAATAGCTGAGAATTAGTTTTCCATCTTTATTAAGCAACAGAACAACTATATGATATGAGTTTTCTCACCATATAACCAAAGCTGAGAATTTTCCTGTTAGGCTTTAACGATAATCTTCAACAATGTTTCAGGCTTCGTCTTCCAAAATTTGCAAGTACGATGTCTTTTTGAGTTTTAGAGGTGAAGATACACGTAGAAACTTTGTGAGTCATCTCTATAATGCTCTAGAACAGAGAGGAATCCACGCTTTCAAAGATGATGAGAGGTTGGAAGCAGGAAAATCAATTTCTGCTGAACTTTTGAAAGCCATAGAAGATACCAGATTTGCGATCGTAATATTTTCAAAAAGCTATGCATCCTCAAAATGGTGCTTAGAGGAGCTTGCACACATCATAAAATGCAAAAATGAATTGGAGCAGATTCTGATTCCAGTCTTCTATGATGTGAGTCCATCAGATGTGCGCCATCGAAATCCCCCTTTTGCTGATTCATTTTCCCAACACGAGGAAAAATACAAAGATGATATGGAGAAGGTTCAAAGATGGAGGGGTGCATTTGTGGAGGCAGGGAAAATATCAGGCTATCATTTACATAATTTCAAGTAAGCCTTTTTTTTAAAATTATATCGGGTTTCTCTTTATCAAGAGGAAAAAGGACCAAAGTTTATCTACAACACCACACAATCATCATCTATACATTTACCAAAAAAGGAACAGATATCCTAGGAAAAACAGAGAGGTATATGGTTGTTTGATGATGTAATTAGATTTTAAAATGGGGATAAGGCAAAAGTACCCCCCTAGATTATGACCGAAATCCCATTGACACACCTTAACTAAAATAAGGTCTTATTACCCCCTGAACTTATTTTTTTTGTAACTTTGGACACCTTTTGTCTTACGTGGCACACTCCGTGACTCCACACAATTGAGGCGCGTGAGAGATAATTGGATGCCACGTAAGTCAAAAAGGTGCACAAAATTACAAAAAAAATGGGTTCAGGGGGTAATAGGACCTTAGTTTAGTTAAAGTGTTTCTCTGAAATTTCGGTCATAGTCTAGGGGGGTACTTGTGCATTTTCCCTTTAAAATGTTATAATTCATAATAGTTGATTTAAACTACCTTTATGACAGTAGTATGTGTTTGTTTTAGATATTAGTCTAAGACAAGGCTTTTCTTTTATTTACTCTGAGATTATTTTCACTGTAATGTAGGGATGAGGCAGAGTGCATCAAGAAGCTAGTTGATAACATATTTCCTAAGTCATTTCAAGTTATCTCTCCTTTACCGGAAAGCTTAGTGGGTATGAAATCTCAGGTTGAGAAAGTAACCTCATTATTAGATATGGAATCAAATGATGTTCGCTCTATTGGGATTTGGGGTATGAGCGGCATTGGCAAGACAGAAATTGCAAGTGTTCTGTATCAAAAATACCGTCATCGATTTGAAGCAGATTGTTTTCTTGGTGATGTTGGAACACTTCATCAGAAAAATGGATTAACATGGCTGGCACAGGTTGTCATTTGCAAGCTCTTGGGTGAAAAGATGACTCTGACTAGTGAACATGAAGGGGTGATTATTTTAAAGAATATGCTTCGTTGGAAGAAAGTTATGTTCATCATCAATGATGTAAACCATCGAGAACAGTTGGAATTCTTAGTTGGAGGGCCAGAGTGGTTTGGTATAGGTAGCAGAATTATTTTAACAGCAAGAGACAAGCAATTGTTAATCAATCATGTTGGGGATAACGTGTTGTAATGACCCTCTTGGTCATTTCTGTGTCTTGCCTTCTGTGTGTCGTTTAGAGCATTCCTATAGCGACCCTAAGTCATTTATGACTTGCTGGGACTGACAGTTCGGTCACCTGGTCATTCGTTTGGTCTTGGTGCGAGTTTTTGTGTTTTGGAGCTTATGAACCTTGAACGATCATTTTTGATCAAAAGTTCAAGAAGATGACATCGGAATCCAATTCTGA
>JAJOOR010023729.1:0-26222 GCA_036250505.1 Solanum acaule
AGTTTTGGAAGTCATTCCAAAAAGGCTTGGGTTCAAAGGTGAACTTAAGTACTACCTTTCATCTTTAGACAGATGGGCAACCAGAGTGAACTATTCAGACCTTAGAGGATATGTTGAGGGCTTGTTTGATTGATTTATAAGGTAATTAGGATGATCACCTACCTCTTATTGAATTAGCTTACAACAATATTTACCACTCTAGCATCCAAATGGCTCTTTATGAAGCTCTTTATGGGTGAAGATGCAGATCTCCTATTGGATGGTTTGAAGTTGGTGAAGCAGGGTTGATAGGACCAAATTTAGTTCATCAAGCTATAAAGAAGGTGAAAGTGATTCAAGAGAGGTTGAAAACGGCGCAGAGTCATCAAAAATTATTCACCGATGTTAGGAGAAGGGAGTTAGAGTTTGAAGTACATGATTTGGTATACTTGAAAGTTTCACCCATGAAAGGTGTTATGAGATTTTTCAAGAAGGGAAAGCTTAGTCCCCGGTACATTGGCCCTTACAGAATATTTAAAAGGGTTGGTAATGTAACTTACGAGTTGGAGCTAGCACAAGAGTTAGCCGCGGTTTATCCGGTATTTCACATCTCCATGTTGAAGAAGTGAATGGGCAATGCTTCATTGATCATACCAACTGAAGATATTGGGATCAAGGACAGCTTATCTTATGAAGAGATTCCGGTCCAGATTCTAGATCGTCAAGTTCGCAAGTTGAGGACTAAGGAAGTAGCATCATTCAAAGTCCTTTGGAGGAATCAATTTGTTGGGGAAGCTACTTGGGATGCTGAGGAGGATATAAAGAAGATATATCCACATCCTTCGAATCCGAAGAAGTTCCAAATTAAGGTACTAATCCTTTTCTTGGCATTTTATTTATAAGTTAGCATGTTGTAATTGCATTGCTTGTTGGGTGTTTGAGCTATATGTTACATGGTACAACCCTAGCCTAATAAGAGTAATCTCATTCAACGACAAATGTTACCAAGGGGGAGATATTTTAACACCCCATAACAAGAAAGAACTAGAATTAGAAAAAGCCATTTTTTGAAAGATTGAAAATCTGGTTTTGAGTTTTCGGTCAAATTCAAACCACCATAACTCCTAGCTCAGGATGAATTAGGTGTGTTTCCAGATAACATAGGAAGTAATTTTGAATAATCTTTCCAATGCCACAGAGTTTACGCGATTCCGAGTTCGTATGAGTAAGATATGCCCATTTAAAGTTGGGTTGTCAAATAAGGAAAGTCTAATCCGGACTTTAGAAGGGTATTATGGTCTTTTCCTTACCCAATTATTTTATTTTGATGTTTGGTAATTAGTTGGCGTCTAAATTGATCTTAGTCAGTTTACGCTTTTGGAAAAAGAGTTAGGGTTTTGAGAGAAGAGGAGAAAAGAGGAAAAAAAGCAAGAATCGTCAAGAACTTCAAGAATCACTTGTAGATTTTGTCAAGGGGTGATCCCTACGAGGTATGTGAATTCATATAGCATTTGGTTATTTCACCCACGCGCCAATCATGATTTATTTCAGCGAATTTAAGATCTTAAAAGCTTAGAAATTGAGTTCTTGATGGGTTTGTTTAAGTTCCTTTGAATTCTTGATTTGTTGAAATTGTTCAGGAGTTGTTTGATCCGACTCCGTGATTTTAGGTGTGAATTCGATTAGAATCTTTCATATATTGATTATATAGCTGATTCTATGTTTTTGGGGAGAGAACCAAGTCGAAATAGGGGGTTTAGAGTTGAAAAACGAAGAAGAAAAGTCGGAGGGACATGGGCTGTGGACTGGGGCATCGCCCCTTTCAGAGCCCCAAGCAGAATTCTCTGATATTTTACCTCTTGGGCGTTGCCCCTCTCAGAGACCCAAACAGTGTTCTCTGAACTTTGGGCTCTAGCGCCCCACGCCTCTCATAGCGCCAAGGACGCCAGTTCACCCTATTTATCCCCCTTCTTTCCATACTAGATCCTGAGTAATGTACATATGTTTTCCAATATATTTCTATACTCTAAGGTACGTTTAAACATCATGAAATCATCCATAAACATGAGATCATGAACCTTGAATCCATAATCCAATTCAAGGAAAGTTAAGATCAAAGTTAAGAGAAGTAAGAGTCAAGTCAAGAAGAGTTCTTAGAGTTTTCCAAAAGTCTTTTCCAAATGTTTTAACTTTGTTTTAAGACAAGTTGAGTAATATGTAAAGAGTAAAGATTGAAGTTCATTTTCTACAAAGAGTATATGGGGACTAGGTATTCCCAAAGAGTTAAAATGTTTTCACATTTAAACACGAAAAGGAAACCTTGATTTCCAAAGAACCTTTGAGTTAGTTTTCAGTAAAGAGTAAATGCTTTCACAATTAAGCAAGAGTGGAAACTTTGATTTCCAAGATAGCCTTTGGGCTATGTTTTGAGCAATTATCTCAAATCACAGAAAGAAGTATGTTTTTAAACATAAGAGCTAGTATGATATTTTGGGAGTAGTATCGATCACTGATATGAGGGCGAGTTCAGACAACTCCCAATCCCCATAAACCATGTAGCCATCGTGGGTAGAAAAGGGTCATACTTTTTAGATGATTCCTTATTGCTTTTTAGCATATATTAGTAGATCCACTTAGTAGTCAAGTTCTATACCCTCGGAAAGGTATAGGACGACCTTGGGAACGTGAGGCAAAATGTTGTGTCATTAAAATAGCTCTTACGTGATGGTTGTCAGTTAGAGAAACTCCCATATAAATAATTGTAAATTTATATACACAGCTTAATTGTACTTTTACATACACTTCATAGTTATATTGTATCTTTGCATACACACAGAGTTGACATCCGTGTTTTAAACATCATTTCTTTATATTGCACTTGTTTTAAAATGTTTTATATTGAAATGAGTTCAGCTCTGTTGAGTTGAGTTGAGTTAGGAAAGTTCTTTAGTTCCTTTCAAGCTTGTGTCTTGTTTTAGAATTCCCCTCACATACTCGTACATTCAATGTACTGATACCATTTGTCCGGCATCTTCTTATGATGCAGACAAAGGTAATCAGGATCAACATCCAGTGCATCATTGATTCTAGTTGAGCTCCAGAGTTTGTTGGTGAGCCTCCTTGCTTCCGGAGGATCCCTTTATTTTGCTTTCAGTATTAGTTAGCTCATTAGGATGTCGTGGGTCTTGTCCCAACATCCATCTCAATTGTTTAGAGGTTTCATTGATGGGCAGTCAATATTTCATCTGTCATTATCTTGTTATTGGCTTATGTTCAGATTTGGGTTGCCACTTTGGCTAAGTTAAATGTTTATTTTAAAACATTATGATTTTAGTTTGAGACAATTGAGTTATTTAGTATTTGAATCCTTTTCTTAATACTTAAAGAATTCCACTAAGTAAGTAAGCTAGGCCAAGGGTTCGCTTGGGACCAGCAATGGTTCTCGAGTGCCAGTCCTGCCCAGGGTGTAGGCTCGGGGTGTGACACCACCATCCCACCAGAGCGGGCCACATGCTACTAGGGCGATGGTGCCTCTGCTGGATAGGTCGCGCCAGAGCAGGAATGACGGGACGATAACTTAAATGACGCAAAAACCTTATGTTCTCTTTTTTTCCAAAACACCAAAAAGAGGCGAGAATCACCCCAAAAACCCTGAAAAGGCTGCTCTAAGCTTGGGAAGGAAGGATAAAGAGAATTCTAGTGTAAGTAGGTCGATAGCTTGCAGTTGTTTGGTCTAAATCTACCGTCTCGTTGTTCGGAAGGCAGGACTTAGAGCTATAATCCCTTTGTGACTTCTTGGAGCCCATGTAGTCTAGGTTTATTATTGAGTAGTTATAAATCTGTGATTCACTAGGTAGTATATTGGTAATTGATGGTAGAATACTTGTGTAGGCTTTTGTGCACCAAAATAAGGGGTAGTCGTACATGAAATTTTAGTTGTTCCATCTGAATTACATCGTAGGAAGAAGCCTAATCATGTGAACTAGGCTAGGTGATGGTTTGATTCTTGTTTGCATGATGTATGTTGGTAATTGCTTCATTGTAATGCATGTATGTGAATGAAGCCTTGTTGATCAAACCTAATGAAATGAGTATGAATGAACAAATGTATGCCATGATTCAAAACTTGATTGTATGATTATGAGTATGTACTTATGAGAGTGATTGTGATTGTGTTGTATGGATCGGGTGTCACATTCCAACACAATAACTGAGATTGAGATCGGGTGTCACGTTCCAACACTTATATTGGATTGGGTGTCACGTTCCGACACACTTATTGGGATCGGGTGCCACATTTAGGCACACTAACAGCTTCGGTATGGGTTCCATGAGAAGACCATTGAATTTTCATATCTACTTGTTTTGATATAATGGAATTGTACATTGCTTTGAAAAGATTACTGTACTGTAATTTTGTATAACTGTATTAATGTGTTGTGCTTATTTGGTTTTATATCTCGTTATTGAATGAACTGTGAATGAGAAGGCTTAAACCGGAATAAGATATCGTAAGCGGATATCGAGGGTTCTGAGTGTTAATGTGTATTACTTTTTAGGGGGTATATGTGCTCTTTAAATTGGAGAAGTGAGAGATGGTTGTGTAGTTGTAAGATCCCGTACTTTTTCTCTAATCATGCATAATATATGTGGCGTAGTATGGCATGGTTATATGAGGTGTATATGAATTTTTATCGTACATTGGAGATTAAGATTATAAGTAGGTGGCAAAATCAAGGAACTAAACTAAAGTTTTAGGTCTGAGGGACCCCTCAAACAAAGTTCATGATAAAAGAAATGGCTCGGGTAGAACTTCGTCTGTTTGTAAGGTTTAACTTGTCCCATACCTTGTGGATAAGCCTATGAGTGTAAAATATGCTAAGAATAGTGTGTTATGAGGTATTATAATAGCACAAGGGTCGTATGTTATGTTTGAAAGTCAAGAAAATTAGTGAAACTAAAGTCAGCAAAAGTTTTCGAAGTTTCTCTAATAATATTTTCTTAACATTAGGTCAAATGTCTTTGATGTTTTCTCCTAATATACAAAGAGTTAAAAGGCCTATCACCCATTAAATCGAAGGCCTACGAGTCTAGTTTGCAATGCACAAAACCCCGTATATAACTGACATCGGAGTAAAAGTTATGTGGGTTTTACTATGGACTGCCGGGGCAGAATCCGAGTTGGGTAAAAAATGTGGTTTGTCAGCTTACTCAACGTTTTAAGCCATGAAAACATTTCATTTTACTTCCAAACCAGAAAGAAAGCTGAAGATAAGGTTCCTATGGAGTACTTGCATGCTGAAGGTCAGTTTTCGACGATTTCTACCATTAAAGATTACCCCCATGCCTCGAAATGTGATCTTTACATGTGGTAATCATTTTCCCTTTCTATTAGCTATAGTTGGAGCAAGTTTTTGAAGATATAATTTCGTGGTTATTGGTGTTTCTTCAAGGTTTACCCTTGGTTAACTAAGGAAATCATCTCGGGACTCTTTTATGATTGTTTTTATGAAGTTCTACGGACATTTCGTCAAGTTGAGGCCATTTGGCAAATCTGCCGATTTAAGAACAATTATGAACTGTTTATAGGTGTGTACCTGCTATATATATAGTGTTTGTGAAGTTTAGGACGTAAGGAAGAACTTTCGTGAAGAAGCTACGGTCATTCGAGTGTTCATTGAAAAGGTATGTTAAGGCGAAGCTATGTCTCTCATTTTAGCACCACTCCTCGAAAATTCCTAAAATGCCGAATGTGATATTTTCCTATTCTCTTGCTAGAAAGACCTTCAGTGAAGGGGATTGGGATCTCAGCTGAATTATTTTCATGATTCTGTTATTTTGATATTTCACTCGTTCGGATAAATAGAGTGTTCGACATCTACACATCATTTTATCAATTTCCTTAATTATATGTCTGCACGTATGAATTCGTATTCTTCCTTCGGTGATGTGAATTAAAATGTCACGCGTGACCCTTACTACTTGTGACTAGCCCTCTTTCTCGACTAAGGCTATTATTAAAGAAAAACTTTAAAGTAGCTCATGACCTTCAAAACTCTCAAATATAATTTAAATGTAAATTATTAGAACACTTGGTTTTTGAAATATATCTTTTATAAATTATCTAGTAACCAAGTTAGGAACTAAGTAAGTCGCCTTAAACTTGTTATGAATATCAACAAGGTTAGGTTATCCTTCTAAAATTCGAGTTAACGTTTCAAGCTTATTTGGAAGAATATATCAAGTTCCATGAGATGGTTATATGTTATACGAAAGTTATTATGGGGTTATGAGAACAAGACTACAAACGGGCCAAGATTGGCAACATCACAATAGTAACTCATAGGTGTTATAAATCCATGACATGACATGCTATGCATTCTACTCCCGAGCTATAATCGAAAGGTATGGAGCCTATTGCCTATATTTATACGTATAAGACATAGATGACCACAAGTTGGCGAATATGATACCCGTTCACTACCAGAAAGCACCACCATTGCTAGCATTTGGTTGGGTATGTCATGCATTTGTATCTATATATATATATATATATAAATATATATGTATTCACGACATACGATTATACGAGCATACCATGCATATTTAAGTAGTAGGGGGCTAAAGGTCAGCCATGGAGATTATTTGGGTTTCAGTTTCAGGTGGTATCTCTATTAGCCTTTTACAGTAAATGTTTATGATTTTGCTTTTCGCTTTACATACCAGTACATTTTTATTCGTACTGACGTCCCTTTGCCTGGGGACGTTGCTTTTTGTTTTGTGCAAGCAGGTAGAGGCAAGGACTCTAATTGACCCACTCTCTAGGATTCAAGTTCAATTGTGAGTTATTAAGCTCCATCTTATCCTAGGGCTATCAGAGGATGTTTACTTTTGTTGTACAGTTTGGGTATAGTCTGGGCCTTGTCCCAACAATGCTTATGTCACTCATAGAGGCTATTGTGGACACAATATTCTGGGTTTTCTTTTTGTATGTTTCAACCTCCAGCCAATAGTCTTGGCATGTATATATAGGTGTGTGTGGAAGTAGGTGTGTTTTCGGTTGTGGCCTCGTTTGCTAGATAGTACATCTTCATTTTTTTTTCCGGTTTGTCTACCATTATTTGTATGGTTATTCTCTTTCAGGTCATGACCTCTGGGCCCAGGCTTCACTTTTTAGAGGTTGTGTTGCCCAATATTTTTGCCTCACAAGTTTGGTTTACCTAGTATGTTTCAGTGGGTAACTCGATGTATTAAGGTATCGAGTGCCAGTTACTCCCCCTATTTTGGGGTGTGACAAACTTGGTATCAGAGCAGGTCATATCCCGGGGGTTCCACAAGCCGTGTCTAGTAGAGTCTTGTTTATGGGTGTGTTGTGCACCACACTTATAATCAAGAGGCTACATGTCATTTAGGAATGATTACATTTCATTAAACTGATAGATCGTGCTATAGTGCAAAAGTATAAGAACATTTGAAATCTAAGTCGTGCTTTATATTTCTTATTTAACAGGCTACACTCTCTCCTGATATGGCAGATCAAGAGATAGGTATGGATCCAAGGGAAGGTACTAGTCGTTCCCCACTGGTTCAAAGAGGTAGATTTCCCTCGGAGGCACAAAGTGGATCTCCAGTACCCCTAGTACCAGCCTCCCTGGAACCTATTGAAGCCCAAGGAGATGCAGTACCCCCAGCCTCACTAGTTCCATTGGTACTGGAGGAAGCTACATACACAGGACCTCCAGTACCTATTGTTTCTCTACTAGAGATCTCTTGGGAGCAGGGGATGAGAGAGGCAGTTCATGAGCGACAACTGGAGTCAAGAGTAGATATTCAAAGAGACCAGTTGGAAAGTTCGAAGGTACGAGAGTTTCTTCATTTGGCCCCTTCATTATTTACAGGATCTAGTCTTACTGAGGATCCACAGGACTTTATAGACCATATATATAGAGTATTGAGAGTGATGCATGCCTCCGTCACAGAGGCTGTGAAGTTGGCTTCTTTTCAGCTACGTGATGTAGATATCCTTTAGTATGAGGCATAGGAGAAATCTAGAGGACCTGATGCTCCGCCAGTAGAGTGGGAGGACTTCTCTGACGCCTTCCTTGCCCACTATTTGCCACGAGAAGTTCGAGAGGCCCGTCTTGACCAGTTTATCAATCTAAAGCAAGGAACCATGAGTGTGAGGGATTATAGCAACATGTTTAATTCTTTGGCAAGATACGCACCAGATATTGTACGTACCATGAGAGCCAGAGTTCATCATTATGTTGATTGTTTGGCAAATCATTTGATCAGAGATTATAGGGTAGCATCCCTATCAGATGATGTAGACATTTCCCGCATACAGGTTTTTGCTCAAACTACAGAGGACCTTTCTAAACAGATTTGTGATACCCGCAAGGATAAGGCGCAGAGTAAGAGGGCCCGTACTATGGGGTCTTATAGGGAGCGACATGGTGATTTTAGGCCCCTTTCCATCGATATCCACCTCGGCTAGCGGGTAGTGTCTCATCATAGGTGCAGGGACCGCAGTTTAATCTTTATAGTCAGTCAGGACCATGTCATAGCTCAGGCCAGCCTGAAGGTCATCGACAGGATCATTTTGTACATGTAAGACATACCACTCCTCATTGTACACAGTGCGGTAAGCCGTACACTGGGTAGTGTAGATAGGGTTCAGGTGCATGTTATCATTGTAGGCAGATATGACATTTTATTAGTCGGTGCCCAAGGTTGAGCAGAGGTGATCCAGCTCAGCCTTTAGGATCCACAGAAACATCTTCACCCTCAGTCCGTACCCCACAATTAGGACCAAAGTCTACTCAGGGTCGTGGTAGAGGGAGGGGTGAAGGAGATCCATGTTCGAGCGGTGGTTAGAATTGCTTTTATGCACTCACAGGAAGACAGAATTCAGAGGCATCGCCTGATGTTGTTACAGGTATATTGACGATATCTTCTCTAGCTGTTTACGCATTGATAGACCTTGGCTCTACATTTTCATATATCACTCCATTTATTGCTACTAAGATTGACATGAAATCTGAGTTGTTAGCACAATCAGTTGAGGTGTCTACACCGGTTGGCGATTCTATTTTAGCTAGTCGTGTCTATCGGGGTTACACGGTATTAATTAATGATCGTCCAACCTCCGCTGATTTAGTTGAGTTGATTATGATAGATTTTGATGTTATGATGGGTATGGATTGGTTGGTAGCTTGCTATGCTAATATTGATTGTTGTGCAAAGATAGTCCAATTTTACTTTCCAGGTGTGCCAGTCCTTCAGTAGAAGGGTAATGCAGCCACACCTAAGGGTAAGTTTATTTCATACCTTAGGGCTCGGAAGTTGATTGCTAAAGGTTGCATATACCAAATGGTTCATGTACAAGATATTGATAAGGAGCCCATCACTCTTCAGTCAATTCCTATCGTGAATGAATTTCCAATGGTATTCCCTGATGATCTTCTGGGAATTCCCCAAGAAAGGGAAATTGATTCGCTATAGGCTTGCTTCCTGATACGCAACCTATATCGATTCCTCCCTATAGAATGACACCTGCAGAACTAAGAGAATTGAAGGAACAACAGAAGGACTTGCTCTATAAAGGCTTTATCAGGCCAAGTACTTCCCCATAGGGTTCTCCAGTGCTCTTTGTTCAAAAGAAAGATGGATCCTTGCGGATGTGTATTGACTATAAACAACTAAATAAAGTCACTATAAAGAATAAATATCCTCTTCCATGGATTGATGACTTATTCGATCAGTTACAAGGTACCAAATGCTTTTCCAAGGTTGATTTGTTGTCTGGTTACCATCAGTTGCGAGTCAGGGAAGTTGATATCCCAAAAATGGCATTTAGGATGAGGTATGGCCATTTTGAGTTCCTTGTCATGTATTTTGGGCTTGCAAATGCCCCAACAACTTTTATGGATCTGATGAATCAGGTCTTCAAACCATTCTTGGATGAATTCGTGATTGTGTTTATTGATGATATTGTTATATATTCACGGTCGGAAGCAGAGCATGCAGACCACTTGCGAGCTGCATTGCAGACTCTCCAAGATTACAGGTTATATGCTAAATTCTCTAAATGTGATTTTTGGCTTCCCTCAGTAGCTTTTCTTGGTCATGTTATTACAAGTAAGGGTATTAAGGTTGATGGACAAAATATTGAAGCAGCGATGACTTGGCCGAGGCCCTTGAATGTGACGGAGATTCACAGCTCTTTAGGCTTGGCGGGGTATTACTAAAGGTTTGTGGAGGGATTCTCTTCTATTTCTGCACCACTGACAAAATTGACACGTTGGGCAACAATGTTTCAATGGACCGAGGCATGTGAGCAGAGGTTTCATGAAATAAAAAAAAAGGCTTACTACTGCACCTGTCCTAACTCTTCCAGATAGTAATGAGGGCTATGTTGTTTATTGTGATGCCTTAAGAATAGGCCTATGTTGTGTTCTTATGTAGCTTGGTAAGGTTATTGCATACGCCTTTAGACAGTTGCGGAAGCATGAGCAAAATTACCCTACATGCGATCTTGAGTTGGCTGCAATTGTCTTTGCCCTAAAAATTTGGCGACATTATCTATACGGAGTTCATATAGATGTGTTCACCGATCACCAGAGCCTTCAGTATTTACTTAAGCAGAGATAGTTGAATCTATGAAAAAAGGAGATGTCTAAAGTTATTAAAGGACTACGACGTTGACATTTTATAACATCCTGGCAAAGTTAATGTTGTTGCTGATGCACTCAGCCAGAAGTCCATGGGTAGTTTAAGTCATGTTGAAGCTTAAGGCTGGAATTACAAAAGACATATGCCAGCTAGTTAATTTGCAAGTACGCTTGGTAGATGCAGGAGGTGGAGGTGTTGTCGTTAAGAATATGGCAGAATCCTCCTTTGTGACTGAAGTGAAAAGGCAGCAACATGAAGATCCCAAGCCTAAGAAATTGAGGGAAAAGATTCCACAACAGCAACACCCTTTATTTGAGCTAACTAGGGATGGAGTCCTTAGTTACCAGGGTCGCTTATGTGTACCGGCAGTTGGGAAGCTCCGTACAAATATTCTTTCAGAGACCCATTATTCTAGATATGCATCTCACCCTGGAGCGACGAAGATGTATCAGGACCTTCGACAGATCTATGGTGGAATGGCATGAAAAAAGATATTGTGGAGGTGGTAGCTGAATGTCCCAATTGTCAACAAGTTAAAACAGAACATCAGAGGCCTGGAGGCCTAACCCAGAATATTGAGCTTCCGTGATGGAAATGGGATATGATAAATATGGACTTCATCACTGGTTTGCCTTGCACTCCACGAAGGTTTGATTCCAGTTGGGTAATTATCGATAGGCTGACCAAATCTGCTCATTTCTTGCCAGTTAGGATGACATATTCAGCTGAAGATGACGCTAGGCTTTACATTCAGGAGATTGTTTGCCTTCACGAAGTTTCATTATCTATTATCTCTGATCGAGGAGCTCAATTTACATCACCATTTTGGAAATCATTTCAGAAAGGTCTAGGCACTCAGGTAAATCTTAGCACCAATTTTCATCCCAAAATTGATGGACAGGCAGAAATTACTATTCAGGCGGTTGAGGATATGTTACGTGCTTTTGTGTTGGATTTTAAAGGAAGTTGGGATCAACATCTACCTCTTATCGAGTTCGCTTATAATAATAGCTTCCAAGCTAGTATTAAAATGGCCCCTTACGAAGCACTATACGGGCGGAAGTGTAGGTCCGCAATCGGTTGGTTTGAGCTCGGGGAAGTAGATTTGCTAGGTCCCAATATAGTCCAACAAGCAATTGAAAACTTTAAGCTTATTAGAGATCGACTTCATACAACACAGTGTCGACATAAGTCTTATGCAGATGTTCGCCAACAGAACTTAGAGTTTGAGGTAGAAAATTGGGTTTTCCTGAAAGTATCGCCTATGAAGGGCATCATGCGATTTGGAAAGAAAGGGAAGCTTATTCCTAGGTACGTTGGACCGTATAAGATTATTCGGAAGATCTGTATGGTGGCATCGAGCCTGATTTGCCTTTATAATTGGAAGCAGTTCATCCTGTATTTCATGTTTCTATGTTGCAGAAGTGCATTGGAGATCCTTCACGTATTATGCCCATTGAAAATATTTGTATCGCTGAGGATTTATCTTATGCAGAGGTACCAATAGCAATTTTAGATTGGCAAGTAAGAAAGCTTCGAAATAAAGATGTAGCTTCTGTGAAAGTGTTATAGAGAAATAACAACGTCGAGGAAATGACTTGGGAAGCGGAAGAGGAACTGAGGAAGGAGTACCCCCAACTATTTACGACTTAAGGTGAGTCACATTTCGATTATTGGCAATTATTTCTTCACAACGACTTGGTTATATTGTAAGTAGCTTGAAGGTGAAATTTATATGTCTTCTTACGAGATAGCTATGCAAAGCTTAGTAGTTAAAATTTTCAAAGTTTGACTTCAAGTTTGCGACTGTAACAAATATGGACTCGCAAATAAAGTACTGTGAGAAAAAAAGAAAATACAACCAAGGAACTGTTTAGATCCATTCGTGGGCGAATGTTCATAATGTGGGAAAATGTAAGATCCCGTACTTTTTCTCTAATCGTGCATAATATATGTGGCGTAGCATGACATGGTTATATGAGGTGTATATGAATTTGTATCGTACATTAGAGATTAAGATTGCAAGTAGGTGGCAATATCAAGGAACTAAACTAAAGTTTTAGCTCAAAGGGACCCCTCAAACAAAGTTCATGATAAACGAAATGGCCAGGGTAGAACTTCGTCCGTTTGAAAGGTTTAACTTGTCCCATACCTTGTGGATAATCCTATGAGTGTCAACAATGCTAAGAATAGTGTGTTATGAGATACTATAATAGCACAAGGGTCGTATGTTAAGTTTGGAAGTCAAGAAAATTAGTGAAACTAAAGCTGGCAAAAGTTATTGAGGTTTCTCTATTAATATTTTCTTAACTTTGGGTCAAATGTCTTGGATGTTTTCTCCCAATATACAAAAAATTAGAAATCCTATCACCCATTATATCGAAGAACTACGAGTCTAGTTTGCAATGCATAAAGCCCCGTATCCAACCGACGTCGGAGTAAAAAGTTATGGGGGTTTTACTATGGACTGCCAGGGCAGAATCCGGGTAGGGTAAAAAATGTGGTATGTTGGCTTACTCAACGTTTTAAGCCATGAAAATATTTCATTTTACTTCCAAACCAGAAAGAAATCTTAAGAGAAGGTACCTATGGAGTACTTGCATGATGAAGGTTAGTTTTCAACGACTTCTACCATTAAAGATTACCCCCGTGCCTAGAAACGTGATCTTAAGACGTGGTAATCTTTTTCCCCTTCTATTAGCTGCGTTTGGAGCATGTTTTTGAAGATATAAATTTGTAGTTATTGGGGTTTCTTCAAGGTTTACACTTGGTTAACTAAGGTAATCATCTCGGGACTGCTTTATGATTGTTTTTATGAAGTTCTACGGACATTTCGTCAAGTTGAGGCCATTTGGCAAATCTGTCGATTTAAGAACAATAATGAACTGTTTTATAGGTGGGTACCAGCTGTGTATATATAGTGTTTGAGAATTTTAGGAGGTAAGGACCAACTTTCGTGAAGATGCTACGGCCATTCGAGCGTTCATTGAAAAGGTATGTTAAGGCAAAGCTACGTCCCTCATTTTAGCAGCACTCCTTGGAAATTCCTAAAACGCCGAATGTGATATTTTCTTATTCTCTTGCTAGAAAGATCTTCAGTGAAAGACATTGGGATCTCAGCTGAATTATTTTCATGATTCTGTTATTTTGAAATTTCACTCGTTCGGATAAATAGAGTGTTCGACATCTACACGTCATTTTATCAGTATCCTTGATTATATGTCCACACGTATGAATTCGTATTCTTCCTTCGGTGATGTGAATTAAAATATCACGCGAGACCGTTACTACTTGTGCCCAGCCCTCTTTCTCCACTAAGGTTATTATTAAAGAAAAACTTTAAAGTAGCTCATGACCTTCAAAACTCTCAAATATAATTTAAATGTAAACTATTAGAACACTTAGTTTTTGAAATATTTCTTTTATAAATTATTTAGGAACTAAGTAAGTCACCTTAAACTTCTTATGAATATCAACAATGTTAGGTTATCTTTCTAAAATTCGAGTTAACTTTTCAAGCTTATTTGGAAAAATATATCAAGTTCCATGAGATTGTTATATGTTATACGAAAGTTATTATGGGGTTATGAGAACTAGACTACAAACGGGCCAAGATTGGCAACATGACAATAATAACTCATAGGTGTTATAAATCCATGACATGACATGCTATGCATTCTACTCTCGTGCTATAATCGAGAGGTTTGGGGCCTATTGCCTATATTTATACGTATGAGACACAAATGGCCACAAGTTGGCGAATATGATGCCGGTTCGCTAGCGAAAAGAACCACCATTGATAACATTTGGTTGGGTATGTCATGCATTTGCATCTTTCTATATATATGTATTCACGACATACGATTATACGACCATACCATGCATATTTAAATAGTAGGGGGTGAAAGGTTAACCATGGAGATTATTTGGGTTTCAGTGTCAAGTGGTATCTCTATTACCCTTTTACAGTAAATGTTTATGATTTTACTTTTCGCTTTACATACCAGTACATTTTTATTCGTACTGACGTCCCTTTGCTTAGGGACATTGCTTTTTGGTTTATGCGAGCAGGTACATGCAGGGACTCTAATCGACCCACCCGCTAGGATTCAGGTTCAGCTGTGAGTTGGTAAGCTCCATCATATCATGGGGCTATCAGAGGATGTTTACTTTTGTTGTATAGTTTGGGTATAGTCGGGGCCTTGTCCCGACAGTTCTTATGTCACCCATAGAGGCTATTGTGGAGACAATATTCTGGGTTTTCTTTTTGTATGTTTCAACCTCCAGCCAATAGTCTTGGCATGTATATATAGGTGTGTGTGTAAGTAGGTATGTTTTCGGTTGTGGCCTTGTCGTCTAGATAGTACATCTTTATTTTTTTTTCGGTTTGTCTAAAGTTGTTTGTATTGTTATTCCCTTTTAGGTCATGATCTCTTGGTCCAGCCTTCACTTTTTAGAGGTTGTGCTACCCAATATTTTTACCTCAGAAGTTTGGTTTAGCTAGTATGTTTCAATGGGTAACTCGATGTATTAAGGTATCGAGTGCCAGTTATGCCCCCTATTTTGGGGTGTGACAGTCGCAATAGTTAGGTAGGTGGGTCATACCTGGGAAGGGGATTCCTACTTGAAAGGATAGTAAACCTTGATAGCATGTGCTAAGGGGTCAATGGTTGAATGGTAAAAGAGAAGAATTAAGGGTATGTTGTGGGTAGTTAGCTGGGTTGGTAGTGTTTACATCCGAAACCTCTCTAAGAGGTAGAATGTTAAATTGATCATTAAGAGTGTAGTGCGCGAGGGGCTAGAGTCAAGTGTACTAATATACTTATTTAGTACTCGAGAATGGTAAGGTGGAGGAATGTACAGTCTTATTGCTTGTTTCCTTCTATTCGATTGTTTTATATTATGTGTTGGGCATTGGGTAGACCGATGATGCCTACCAGTACCTGTGGTACGTACTGATACTACTCTTGCTATGCCTTTTGGGCACAGTCTGGTCAGGGTCAGTGATGTTTCATAGGTGAAGACGAAGGCAATCTCCAACAGCTTCTATATTTGTTTCCTGTGGTCGGAGCTGTTTCATTTGTTGCTATATTTTCTACCTTGTTATCTTAGAAGCTCTTGTACTTATTTAGACTAGATCCCTGGGGGTGTTAATTACTTTACAAATCTTAACTCAAATTGTTGACAAAACTCTTATTTTTATAAAAATCTAATGAATGTTAGCTTTTCTTCAGTTTTCTTAATCTTCCGCATGTCTTAAATTGTTTGAGGATTGAGGACTCTCCTACTTAGGTGTTACAATAAGTGCCCGCACGGCCTGGTGAGTTAGGTCGTGACAAATTGATATCAGAGCACAGGTTACCAGTCTCCTAGTACAAGAGCAAATGTAGAATAGACTCCTGCGGATTGATGTATTGTCATCCACATCTAATCTTCGGGATGCTACGAAGCATTCTAGAAAGTCGTTCCATTTCTTCTCTCCTTTCGTGTGAATTGTCGCTTGTGGTATGAGTTGAGTCCAATTGGTATCTCACGATTCCAATTGGTATCTCAAGAAAGTGAACCGGACGTCGTGGTCATGGCTGAAGGGACAAAAGCAAGGTAAATTGAAACTGGAAAGGTTCTAATTGGTATCTGGCCCTAGGGATTGTTTAAATTCATGGATGATTAGTAATGGTCATCTATGGAGCGAATTAATTAATAATTTTGACTTGTCTGTGAGTTGTTGATTGAAACTGTAAATGGGTGCATATAGTGTCTAAAACAACTATTGGTGTGCAAGGTACTTTTACTTGGATGCTATGATATGATTTTGTGCAAAGGTATTGTTTGGTTGGATTTGGATGTGTGTAATACGCTAGCTTAAATGTTTGAAATTGTGTGAGTTGAAATTACTAAAGTTTCGGGAACTTGTTGTCAGAAAAAGGGTCATCACTGGGGTAGGTGCAAGGGTCTAGATAAACTACGATGTTATTGTAAGTGAAATCTGGACGTGTGTTGAGACCGACTATAACCGTGTGAGTGTGTGAGCACATTCTGGGGATGCGCGTGTTGGTGTTATAGAATTAATGGTAAGGAATTCTTGAGTGTGTACTGTTGGGTTGACTTGGGGTAGACAATGACTATCCCCTCTAAAGAGAATATCCTAACTTCTTAGTTATAGCCTAGGAATTAAGGGTAAATTTTAGAAAAGGGGAAGAACCCAAGAAATTGTTGACCTGGGAAGGGCAAAATTATTTCTGCCAAGGCGAGGCCGCCAGAGCGGGATTCCTTCCACCAGAGCAGGACATGGCGAGATAGAATGTTAGCCCTATCTCCCCTGCTTTACCTAGTCATGCATATTGACCCCGAATCGTGTATGAGCTAATCCTTGCAATTCAACCAGTGCTCAGCAATAGAACAATAAGTTATGAACCTTAGCATTTAGTCATTAGTGGTGATAAATAGAAAAAACCAGCATCCATAAGCTTACAAAAGTGTAAAAGAAAAAACAAAAGAGAGAATGAAATTTTATTCATTACATGCCCACGAAGGGAGGAAAAAAAAACAAATCAGGAACCCTGGGAATGGAAAGTGTCGCTAGCAGAGTCTAGGTCCTTCAGGGGTATCACGCCATATGATGCCTCGTTCAACCAAGGGAACTCCCGATAGTCTCCCGACTCGAGTTAGGGAATCTCTCTATGGGGTCAACACACTGTCTCCGTCGTATATAACGAGACTTCCCGTTGTACATGATGCTTCCTGCCCTACCTATTGTTGCTTGACTATTACAATGTATGCAAATAGGTCCCACAGGTTTGGCCAAGAATGGAATATCCTCTATGAAATTTCGGAGCCATTCAGCTTCTTCACCAGCCTTATCTAAAGTAATAAATTCAGATTGCATTGTGGAGTGAGCGATACATGTCTGTTTGGACGATTTCCAAGAGACTGCTCATCCACCAAGTGTAAACACATAACCACTTGTGGATTTTACTTCATTTTACCCGGTGATACAGTTTGCATCACTATATCCTTCAATCACAGCAGGATATTTATTATAATGCAAAGCATAGTGTTGTGTATGTTTCAGGTACCCCAACACACGTTTCATTGCCATATAGTGAGCTTGATTTGGATTACTAGTGAATAGACTCAGTTTGCTAATAGCACATGCTATATCTGGTCGCGCACAATTCATAATATACATAAAACTTCCCAACACTCTGGCATATTACAATTGAGAATCACTTTCACCTACATTCTTTCGAAATGTAAAGCTTAAATCAATTGGAGTTTTGAAAACATTGAAATTCAAGTACTTGAACTTATCCAATACTTTTTCAATATAATGAGATTGAGATAATGCTAATCCCTGAGGAGTTTTGAGAATCCTGATCCCTAAGATCAAATCAGCGACTCCTAGGTCCTTCATATCGAACTTGCTGGACAGCATGCGCTTAGTAGCATTTATATCATCAATATCTTTACTCATTATTAACATGTCATCAACATACAAACAAACAATGACTTCATGATTCGAAACGTTTTTAATGTAAACACACTTATCACATTCATTAATCTTGAATCCATTTGCCAACATTGTTTGGTCAAATTTAGCATGCCATTGTTTGGGTGCTTGTTTGAGCCCATAAAGCGAGTTCACAAGTCTGCACACTTTCTCTTCTTTTTCGGGAACCACAAACCCTTCAGGTTCTTCCATGTAAATTTCTTCCTCCAACTCTCCATTTAAGAAGGCTGTCTTTACATCCATTTGGTGGAGTTAAAGATCATGCACTGCCGCTAGTGCTATTAACATCCTAATTGATGTTATCCTTGTTACTGGAGAGTATGTATCAAAGTAGTCGAGGCATTCCTTTTGTTTGTATCCTTTGACTACAAGTCTAGCCTTATATTTGTCAATAGTCCCATCAGCTTTCATTTTCCTTTTAAAGATTTACTTTGATCCTAAAGGTTTATTTCCTGGAGGATGATCAGCCAATTCCCAAGTATGATTACTTAAAATTGATTCGATATAACTATTGACTGCTTCTTTCCAATAGATTTACTCAGATGAAGACATAGTTGCTTAAAATGTTGGGGGAACATTTTCAAGAAAGAATGCCACAAAATCTGGTCCGAAAGAAGTGGATTTCCGTTGGCGATTACTATGCCTAGGATCCTCATTAGGTATTGTATTTTCCGTTGATTCTTCCCGTGGTCATTTAGGTCTTTCACTTGTCAACTAACATTCATTTTTGTACGGATAAATGTGTTCAAAGAACTCAGTGTTATCTGACTCCATTACCGTATTCACATGAATTTCAGGGTTATCAGATCTCTGAACCAAAAACCGACATGCCTTACTATTCACAACATATCCAATATATACACAATCCACTGTTTTGGGTCCAATTTTCACCCTCTTGGGTAAAGGAACCTCTACATTGGCTAGACACCCCCACACTTTGAAATATTTCAAGTTAGGTTTCCTTCGTTTCCATAACTCATATGGAATCAATTGCATTTTGCTACGGGGTACCCTCTTGAGTATCTTGTTAGTCGTAAGGAAGGCTTCCCCCCATAGATTTCTTGGTGAACCGGAACTAATTATCAAGGCATTCATTATGTCCTTTAATGTTCTGTTCTTCCATTCAACCAAACCATTTGACTGTGGTGTATAGGGTGTAGTAATTTGATAGATAATACCATATTCCAAACATATCTCAGCAAAATTACATTCATATTCTCCACCCCTATCACTCCGAATCATTTTTATCTTTAGATTCAATTGATTTTTCACTTCATTTTTGTATTGCTTAAATGCATCAATTGTTTCATCCTTACTATAAAGAAAATATACATAACAAAATCGAGCGCAATCGTCAATAAAAGTTATAAAATACTTTTTCCCACCACGAGATGGTGTCGACTTCATATAGCATATATATGTGTGAATTAAGTATAAAGGTTTTGAATTCCTGTCAACAGACTTGTAAGGATGTTTAACAAACTTACTGTCCACACAAATTTCGCATTTCGATTTATCGCATTTGAAATCATGCAATACTTGTAAAGTAATCAATTTTGGCAAGGCTTTGTACTTTACATGTCCCAAACGGGCATGCCATAAATCATTTGACTCCAATAAGTAAAAAAAAGCTGAATTCTTATTAATACTATCAACAACCATTACATTCAGTTTGAAAAGGCCCTTAGTGAGGTAGCCCTTTCCTAAGAACATATCATTCTTACTTATTACAACTTTGTCACTAACTAGGACACACTTAAACCCGTTAGTTGTTCTTAACGAGCAGTTCAATAGAAACTAAATTCTTCCTAATAGTAGGAACGTGCAGAACATTGTTCAGAGTCAACACCTTGCCGGACGTCATCTTCAACATAACTTTCCCAGTTCCTGCAATCCTTGATGTTGTTGTGTTCCCCATGAACAAATCTTCATCGAACTCAGTAGGAGTGTACGTTGCAAAAGCTTCTTTCGCAGAGCAAATATGTCGAGTGGCACCTGAGTCGAGAAACCACTCCTTGGGATTTCCAACTAAGTTGCACTCAAAGATCATTGCACAGTGGTTATCTGCATCTTCCATCTCTTCCACAATGTTTGCTTGACTTTTGCCTTTGTCTTTGTCCTTTCTTGGAGCACGACAGTCAGAAGGCTTGTGACTAGCCTTACCAGAGTTGTAATAGTTTCCCTTGAATTTCTTCTTGGCCTATTCTGACTTCTGTCCGTTGGACTTCTTTCTCTTTTTGCCTTTAGTAGGAGCTTCTTCAACAATATTAACTCCAATTATTGTCGAATTCTTACTTGACTTCATTTCGGCGGTCTTGTTATCTTCCTCAATCTTGAGCCGAATCACAAGATCTTCAAGCTTCATTTCCTTACATTTGTGCTTTAGATAATTCTTGAAGTCGTTCCACAAAGGAGGCAACTTCTCGATCATTGCAGCCACATGAAAAAGTTCATTTACTACCATATCCTCAGCAATCAGATCATGGAAAATAAGTTGAAGTTCCTGCACTTGTGATCCAATAGTTTTACTATCTGACATTTTATAGTCTAAAAACTTTGCGACCATAAACTTTTTCAAGCATGCATCTTCTGTCTTATATTTCTTCTCAAGTGCATCCCACAGTTCTTTCGAAGATATCATTGCACTATAGATTTTATATAAGTCATCGTCTAAAGCACTCAAAATGTAGCCTTACATAGGAAGTCTGCCTGTTTCCATGCTTCAATAATCATGATTTTTTCTCTGTCTGGCATTTCAGCAGTAGCCACTAGAGTTACTTCATTGGTAAATTTTTGTAGACCAAGAGTGGTAAGCCAGAAAAATACCTATTGCTGCCATCCTTCGAAATTCACACCAGAGAATTTCCCGGTTTCTCTGCTAGTGGTACAACATTTTAGGTTGGTGCAGCAACAACCACCGTAATATTATCATTTGTCATTTCAGAATCTGTAATAAACAAAAATTGATAAAAATGACTCAGTAAGCAATAACTGAAATTGCAAACTTAATAGGAGTATAAAACCACGAAGGTTATTGTTTCCACCAGAAACACATATTAAAATAAAATAAATAATTTCCTTAAGATTGTTGCCAATCTGTGTTTAAAACAGAATTACTGATTTCAACAAACTTTGCATAAACACGAACTTACCAAACTTTAATAAGCCATTAAGAACAGAAGAACATAAATTAATTCACAAAACCTAAATTCTGTAAAACATATTAGAATCTGTAAAATATAGAATGGAAAAAGATCAAGCC
Source organism: Solanum acaule (assembly GCA_036250505.1). Classification (NCBI taxonomy): domain Eukaryota; kingdom Viridiplantae; phylum Streptophyta; class Magnoliopsida; order Solanales; family Solanaceae; genus Solanum; species Solanum acaule. The sequence goes on from JAJOOR010023729.1 coordinate 21,426, forward strand.
CACTTAATGCAAAGTGTCCCTTTAAGGAAATTATTCCCTTCTACTATCCGAGGTTTGAGTTGGAATATGTCCTTACAGGATAGAATGATCTCAATCACCAGTGTATTGATACCCAAAACGCTGGTATCAGAAAGCTTCTCAACGGCAGAAAAGTACACGAAAAATATTTGTTCAGAAGAAGAAGAAGAAACCAAAAAATTTTGTAAGTAAAAAGTTCTGAAGAATAACTGGTATTTATAACCAAGGGGAACTGATTCTGAAAGGTTGCAACCTTTCAGAATCCACACGACCATTAATGAAAGTTTGCAACATTTCAAATGGTCATTGTTGTTCCTGAATGTTGTAACCTTTCAGAATAGTTATTTCCAATGGCGGGAAATATAAATAAAATGGGAAAGTTTAAATAAAATGAGTCGCACGCAGATCCGAGTCGGGTCGGAATGTTTCGGTTAATTACCTAATTAATTGAAATGTTTTGGCCACTTAATTTAATTTAATTAATTAAATAAATAATTAACTAAATAATTAAAACAAACTTTGTCCAAAAAGTAATCTCTCGATCGATCATTTTCCAAAGCCGAAGCCGAGCGAGCGACGACGACGGCGCGAGAGGGGTCCCTCTTTCCAACCCTTTTAACAATTAATAGAAGTGTTTCTCTATTTAAACTCTTCTATTTTTCTTTCCACAACTGATGAGGGAGAAATGCCTTTTTTTACTAAAGTATAAGAGGACTTTTCGAGTTCCCAACTTTTCAAGTTCCTCTCTTTTCATCTTCCCTCCATTTCCCATTAACTCTTGCTATATACCCAACAATTTCTAGCATCACGTAGAGTAGCTAAAAATGTCTATGGTAACCCTTTAAGAGTTAATGGTTTAAAAGCAATTTGAACCATGCCAATATGCAAGAAATTATACTAATTTTTATATAAATCGATATCTTGTTTGTTTAATAAACGAATAATCTGTTCAAACGAATTTAACGCCAAAGATTGCTCAGTAGTTTTTATGAACTGTTTATGAGATATTCTATCAAACCAGTCCATTTGTTTAACAAATCAAGGTTCTGAGGTATATCTACCTCTTCCAATCTAGTACTTACTTCTCCTAGATCCATGTTAATGACATAACTATGTCGTATACTACACATCAATCTCATATTTACCATGAAAGCTCCTAGACTCTGATACCAGTTACAGTATCTTTGAAGACTAGCGGTAATCCGCGTGGTCAACTTCAATCTAGTTTAGCATCCAAATTCAAAGAAGGTCAACTTCAATCTAGTTTAGCATCAGAATACAAAGAGTAAATCCGAATCAAAATATATACAAATTTTTATATAGTTTGATGATTGTATGGAAGGATCTATCATTTTACCTAAGCAATGGGCCTGTCAAGATTTACTACGTATTTTTATTGAGCCCATGTGTCTAGCTGTTCTAACCGGGTATAGGCTCCCTTCTTCAACTCCTTAACGGGCTTAGAACCACGGTTGGCTAGAAGATGTCACAAAAACAAAGCCAATAAAAATAGTATCAAATCAGAATGTACCATCATCTTGGGACCAAATCAAGAAACCATATTTAAATTTATTTATATTTTGATAAAGTCTAGATCTTTCATAGCGAATATAAAAGTGAAGTTAGTTATCCGACATATTGAATTATTATTATTATTATTATTGTTCTTATTATTATTATTATTCATATTTCTTTCAAAATTATTTGAAATAATACTGCTTTACTTACTACTCAGCATATTAATATTATGATCAAGCAGCAAAATTATGCTAACATTTATATGAGCATATTAGGAGAACATATTACTTCTATTCATGATAATCTTGATAAGCTAATTTCTAGAATCAATTCCAATACTAAAGGAAAAGAGAAAGTAGCCAATACCAGTATCCAACCTCCCCTAGAAAATGGAGATTTAAGCTAAAAGACTTTTTGGATCTGGAAAGTCTCTTAGAGAAGAAATTCAAAGGCTGTATTCTGAAGCCTTTGAGTGTTGATGATTTTTTAGGAGGAGAAAGCAATTATAAAAAGTGTTTTCTGATGAAATTAATAAAATCTCATAAAAGTATGCGAGAAAACCTGTCCAAAGGATGTACTACTATCCTAGACCTACTCCTCAGGATGTGCTCTTGGAAGAGTATGAACATATTATAACTAATAGTTATATTGCAAAGGAAATCTATTAATGGAACATAGATTGTTATACAGATCGACATATTTATACAACAATACATAGAATGCTTATGTACAACACTATCTGTAAGGCAAACAAAAATAGTGACAAAATTATTGCTAATATGATAACGACAGGTTTTACTGGTCAACTAAAAGACTGGTGGGATAATTATCTAAATACGGAGCAGAGATGTAAGATTCTTCAAGCTGTAAAGTAAGAAGTAGAGCAGAATATGACTCAAAATGATGTGTATACCCTTGTTCTTAATATCATAGAACATTTTTCAAGAAGATGGTCTGATAATAGCGAGACCATAAGAACCATGCTCCAAAATCTTCGGTGTAAGACTCTCACATCTTTCAGATTTAATAAAGATGTATTTCTTAGCAGGGTTATGGAGTTACCAAAGTGTAATAGCTCTCATTGGAAATCTAAGTTTATAGATGCTTTACCAGCACTATTTACTGAAAGAGTTAGAAAGACTCTTAGGGGATATAGTCATAGTATTAACTATGTCAATTACACCTATGGAAAGCTCATAAGTGCTTGCATACAAGAAGGACTTTCTTTATGCAATGAAATCCACTTGAATCAACAAGTTAAAAGGCATCGTCTTAATGAAAGACAACGGTTAGGAGAATTCTGTGAACAATTCACTTTGGATATCCCTAAAGCAAGCTCAAAGATAGGAAGCATTCTTCTAAGAACAAATCTTCCAAAAGGATTATAAGGCATGGAAGAAAAGAAGAATTGAGCAGAAAGAAAGAAGAGTTGAACCCTATAAGGAAAAGGAGAGATTTTATAAATCTAGACGAAAATTTGACAAAACAGATACTTCCCACAAGTGTGGTAGATTTGGTCATTATGCTAGAGATTGCAGATTCAAGGAGAAAATCAAAATCCTTGATATAGATGATAATATAAAAGAGTCTTTATGCAAGATCATGCTAAATTCTGATTCAGGAAAATCAGAAACAGATTACAGCAGTCATGAGGATTGCTCTACAAGTGAAGACCTTAAAGCCCTTCACCAAGAAGATTATATGTCATCAGATGATGACTGCTTGCATTGTCAACAAGGGCTAAGTTGCGAAAATGAAGGGGATGAAGATGATCTTTATAAGATCTATTCCCAGTTGAAAGAATTAAACATCAATGTCATTGCTAATGACAAAGTCATAAAGCTCTTACAAATTGTTAAATATCCGGAAATAAGAGCCCAGATTATTGATAAAATCAGCAATACCTACACATCCCAAAATCATATCACAGAAGATGTCCCTACCAAAGAAGGTTCATACACCATGGCTGAAGTAAAAAATCTCCTATTAAAAAGAAGGAAACTTATAAGTTCTCCTACTACATTCAGTGATCTAAAGCAAAAGATTTATAATCTCAAAGATGGCATTCATCGTTTAAAAGAAAAGAATGTCACTACAGAAATTAGACTTGATATTATAGAAAGTCTTAGGATCTGGGTAATAGCTCAGAATCATCTTCTTATGAAGGAGATAGTAAAGATCTTGACTTTCTTAAGACCCATAATTTCAGTAATAATAAAGAAGATATTTTACAAAGCTTGAAAGCTATCACTTCCCAAAAGTTTTATACTAAAATTCTTCTTCTTATAGATTATAATTACAAAAAAGAGTTTACTGCCCTAATAGACAGTGCTGCTGATTTAAATTGCATTCAAGAAGGACTTATTCCTTCAAGATGTTTTCATAAAACAACCCATAGCCTCAGATTGATAAATGGTAGTAAAATGGGTATTGAATATAAATTTCCAAAGCTTTCATATGCAAAGGAAAAAATTGTATTCCTCAAATTTTGTCTTAGTAAAAGATATTAATGACCAAATTATTTTGGGAGTTCCTTTTATAAATGATATTTTCCCCCTTACTTTTTGGGATAGTAAAAAAATCATTGGAACTTGGAATGAAAAACCTTTTATACTAGAGTTTATTACAAAACCTTTTACAAGAATGATAAATGAATTATCTTCAAGATTGATTTTAAAAAATAATCAAGTCACTTTTATAAAAGGAGAAATTAATAGCATTGAAATTGATAATATTCTTCAAAATCATAAATTACAGGACAAGATTGCTATTTTAAAAAATCATTTCTCCATTCATATTTGTGGAGATCATCCAAATGCTTTCTGGAATAGAAAAAAGCATGTTGTTAGCCTTTCATATGAGGATAATTTTACAGAGGATAATATTCGTACAAAAGCAAGACCTTGCCAGATGAATTCTGATTATCTGGAATTATGCAAAAAAGAAATTGACTCTTTACTTCAAAAAGGCCTTATAAGGTATTCTAAATCTCTGTGGTCTTGGACAGCTTTTTCTGTTAATAAAGATGCTGAACAAGAAAAGAGGTGTTCTGAAGTTGGTAATTAATTATAAACCTCTTAATAAAGTTTTAAAATGGATTAGTGAAACGACCCCAAAAATGCCCGAAAATGTGCTTCGGAAACACCTATAATTGTAATTTCCATATATCTCAAAATCCGTGCATGATTTTGGAAATTCGACTTCATATTATTATTCAGGGGGTAAAATTGAGTGGGAAATGGGTCTAACCCGAATTTTAGA
>JAJOOR010023730.1:0-20748 GCA_036250505.1 Solanum acaule
CCCCCCCCCCCCCCCCCTCCAAAACGGCCTCCTCTCCCGAAACAATAAAATAATACGATAACTGAAATATTATAAATAATTAATGACAATGCATATTCAAAAAATAAAATTTTATAATGGTCATCGAATTCGATTGATATTAGACTTCTAGCTCTATCCCTATTTTTAACTGTAAAAAGTACCAACACGAGTTGTGGTGCCCTGATGTGAGTGTTTCACTCTTAATCAGATATCTCGGATTCGAGCCCTGAGTATGGAAAAGATCCTATTGGAAGCGCAAAAAAAAACTATAAAAAGTAGTCTCGCGTATGATATTTGCACAATAACTAAATGTAATTTAATTAAGTTAATTAAAAATATACTAAATGTAATATATATTAATAGAAAATAGAAGTAGTTATTTTATATTTATTGATTTAACTTATATAAACAAGTTTTACCCTTTCAATCAACTAGTCTATCTATCCTCCATAGTTATACTTAGTTTTATTTATTTCGGTTATCATATTACTTATTATTGGTATAATATAATATTATTTATCTGTTCTACTTTATATGACTTATTTTTCTTTTTAATTCGTCTTTATTTAATAACAATTTGATTCTAAGCTGTCCATTTTATTATTAATGAAATTATTTATAGTCATACAAATATTTATGACTTATTTTAGACCACAAGTTTGAAAAGTCTTTCTTTTCTAAACTTCATGCCAAGACAAACTAACTCATATAAATTAGGACGGAGATAGTATTTTTTTTCCAGTTCATTGTTTTATGTTTTTTTACTCATCCAAACCGTTATTTTTTTTTGAGTCAAGAATCTTTCAAAACACTATTTTATCTTCAACAAAGTAGAATATAATGTCTGTGTACATATCATCTTCTTTATTTGATCGATAAAATTATACTAAATATGTTATTATCGGTATTATCTATTCTCCATAGGCACGTTCCTCTAAGGATTCTTGCTGTCGTTTTAATTACTCCCATATCTCTAGCTTTTCACATCTTCTATTCTCATATTCATACTATATACCAAAAAAAAGAAATTTTAAAAAATGTTTTCATGTAGCACTTCCATGATTTAGCATAATTTTATTATTTAAATATTTTTTTGGAAAAAATAAAAATAAAAAGTATAACAAAGATCGAGGAAGTGGTATATACAATGGAATAATGGTTTGTTCAAAAAACAACAAATAAATAAATAAGTGAAATCTCATAGTGGAGAATAATTAGTACTAGGAATCACCTTAAACGATATTAACAATATTATTATTAAAATCACTAATTAACAATGCAACTCTCCACTATGTTACTTTTAAATGTATTATTTTTTATTAGGGAAAAAAGTCTAAAATATATTCGAAATTTGATCAAAATTGTTGTAACAATATCGAATTTTGGAAAGGACCTTTTACCCCTACACTATTTAATAGTGTATTTTAAAGGTATGTATGTGATCACGTGGACATCATAAATATTTCATCCTTATAAATAGTAACGTGTCCACGTGGGCACATATACCTTTAAAAATACACTATTAAATAGTGCAGGGGTAAAAGGTCCTCCATAAAATTTGGTATCGTAACAACAATTTCGGCCAAAGTTGGAGTATTTTTCAGACCCTTTTATTACAATTTTAATTAATATATAAACAATTTCATATTCTTTATTTGTTGAAAATTTTTGCTTCTTTACAATTCAATTTTGACTTCCAGAAATTGGACCACTACTTAAATATATATATACACACACACACATATATATAAGTCTACTATATACAGGTACTCCCTCTATGACATTTATGTATAGGCAGTATATATTTAATTGATAATGGATTTTAACAAATGTAAAAAAAAAGATTTTTAATATATGTCAAAAAATAATCTTAAAAAATCAAATTTATAATCTAAAATATGCTATAGTATTTATAAAGTTCTAAAACATGTGATAAGTAGTATAAAATCAAAAAGTTTAAAAAGTTTCAAATATATAAAAAATTATTCCGTTAGATTTTTTTTTACAAATATTGTTATATAAAATGAACGAAAGAATATTGATTTAATACTTGTATAATTTACCGTAAAAAAATATTAGATTTTTTTTCAATGGCTCGATACGTTATGAACATGATTACTCAATAGATGTGTTGATAAGAGATATATCCAATGAAAATTAATCGAAGTACACATAAATTGATCTGATCAATATCGTAATAATTTTAATATTTTTTTTGTGGTAGGGATGAGAAGTTGTCTTTCAATAGATATGGAGAAAAAAAGGTAAAGAAGAAAGATGCTTAGCTTTCCAATTGATTTAACACCAAATAATGCCAATTATTTCCACATCATACTCCTGTGAGTTTGTAACTTCGAGACTGTAAAAAAGAATATTGTGAACATAAAATAAACTTTTATATTCCCTAAAAAGGGAATATTGTTGGTCGCCAAAATAAGTATCACTTTAACAAAATAAAATTATTCTCGAATTAGCAAGTAAAATGTTATCTCAAAATAATTGTTCTTTTTAGAAATTCAAGACAAGAAATAATAGTTATTTCGGAATATATCTTTGTATTATAGAATTATTTCTTTTAAAAGTGTTTAATTTTTAAGAAACATCTGCTACAAATAAGAGTAACTTAGTGAAATGTACATTTTTTCTAAAAATAAGTGTGAAATGAGTTAAAACAACATTTATTTTCGGATGGATGGAGTAAGGATCAAAGTTGCACATATTCTTTCATGGAGAATTTTAAAAATTAAATAACCTCTATATAACATTTTAAAAAGATTTTGGCCCTCATAGATAATAATTATAATAGTAATTGAAAGGACTTGAGGCATTATTGATTTGCTTTTTATTGGTACAAAAAAAAAAAGCAAAATATTGTGGGACAGACAATCTAAAGCAAATAGTTTAAATGATTCTTGGGCCTGTCTAGTTTTATGTTAACAATGATTCAAGATTGATTAGAATGTCTGAATTACAAAAGCATTTTTAGTTGGTGTTTGGGAAACAAATAATTATAAAGTTACAAAAAATCATCATAATAATTGTTTTACACAAGCTAATATTTTGTTTTATAGAATCCTCTTATTAACCCAATGGTTAACTAATTAAGTACCTTATACCCTTCATAGTTTCTATGGCAAAAGACAAAAAAATAAATTAAAATAGTGAAACACCAAAACTAATCCTCACTAGAGTCATAAAAATCTATTTACATATATTAAGAAAAAAAGAGTGATGAAGAAGAAGAGGGATTTATCAAATGTTCAAGGAAATGTGAAGCAACAATGATTAGACCCTTCGGGGTTGTCCAACGGTCTGGGCTTGGGTCTTTCATGTTGGAAGTCTCAAGTTCGAAACCCCTTGCCAGTGAAAGCAAGGGATTTGCCTTCTGGGTCAAGCTCGTCGCATCAGGTTTGCCTGGTGCGGGTTACCTCTCCTATGTGATTTGCGAGCTATTGCATAGAAACAGGGGTTTTACCCTGTGCGCACTCAAAAGATAACGGCTGCGGGTTTTCCTTGTCATAACAAAAAAACAATAATTAGAATTTAGAAAGAACAATAATTAGAATTTAGAAAGGACAGTTCAGTGCACGAAGCATTCTGCATTCTTATAACATTTGGAGAAAAGTCGTATAGGAATATGAAATAGACAATCAATATATACTAACACAATCATTAGTTATTGATTCCACAACTCAAAGTTATATCATATAGATCATACTGAGACGATTTTACTATGAAGCAATAATGATGAACCAAATCAAGAATCCAAGATTGAAGAGTACTAAAGTAAAAAACCAAGAAGGCTTCAATATCAATATAATCAAGCAAATTAGAAATACAATTTTTTTTTTAAAAAAGAATGAGCTATAAGTTCCAATGAGGATAAATAATATATATCAACATACTCTTAAATAATGATATCTCTAAGTACACCTTCTCTACAAATCTTCAAATCTTCATAACTTCAAACATTCATTCTTTCCTCTCATGCCAACACACAAGCATAGCAATGCATCTTCTTACAATATAAAACTTTGCCCTTTGCTTCTTTGCTATATGACTACACTTTTTTCCAAATGATTTTGTTGAGTTTTGTGATGAATTATTAGTGTTGGAGTTGTGCTCTTCATCACTTTCTCTAATTAGTTCCATATGAATATATGAAACAAAATCAAAAAAGAAGGAAAACTATTTATATATAGTAGTGGTACTACTACTTCTGCAAGCTGCAAATTTGCATCTTGTGGCAGTGGATATATATATATATATATATATAAATATAATATAATATATAATATAAGTATATGTATATGGTTGATGCTTAAGGTTACTTTATTTTATACTACTATTGATTTGAGACTTGAGTTACCCTTGTTTTAGCCTTTTACTATTTTCATCAAGTACTAGTACATTTGGTTGATCTACAAATATGTGTACAAATTTACCTATTGCAATATTATGCTAGATAAAAATGGTTCTTTTTTATTTTACTATTATATATTCTCTTGGTCCCATACTCCCATTTGATATGTGACTACGTTTGACTGATTACGAAGTTTAACAAAAAAGAATTGGCTTTTGAAATTTTTGTAATAAAATTGAAATTTAGGGTTAAATTGTTTTTAGGATTAATAACAATTTTGATCCCTTGGTTTTGGTAAATTATGATTTGTTCATTGTAATTATATTTGTCTAATTAAACATATTTTATCTCTTTGCTAGTGAAAATTCATAAATTTTCAAAAATATTAATTGTTCTGTCATTTAATTACGCACATGTTATGTTAAAGCTTGTATTGTTTCTTTAAATGTGAGAATAATTTACCTTGAAAATAGTCAAAATATATTATATTTCCTACATAAATGAACCAAAAGCACACATGTATTAAAGTTAAAAGAGTAAAAATGTTTAAAAAGGTAAAATAACATAGATAAAATATTATTCTGGCCAAATTCTGACCAAATTTTCTGGCCAAAAAGATTTTTCCTTTAACTTATTGAAGGTTAATTAATTACGTTTTTTTTTTTGTCAAATATTACCAGAATTAAAATAAGAATTTATTGATAATTGACACTATTAAAATAGGGCCTTTTTGGCGAATACAATCAATTTTAAAGGACTATCGAATAAATGAAACCCCCTATCTTTTAGTAGTACGAGGGACTAAAAGTGCTATTATACCTTATTTCTAAACATAAAAACTTGTTAATTTTATTAAAAACTAGAAATAAAAATATATCACATAATATATAATAATAAAAAGTAATATTATTTTTAAATTTTGATGGTATCTTTTTCTTGGTCAAGCTTCTTGAAGTCTAAATTTATACCTTTTCACACATGATGAGTTAATATGGAAGGGTTAATCTTTGATAAATATAGGAAGTCCCAAAGAGTGGTAGGTAAATAAGACTATGATATTAAGTTAGGGCTAATTGGTACCATTGGTTTGTTAAACAGACAACATCTGTAAACAGTACTACAAGTACCCCATTTTGACTGAATTAATATTCCGACCGATTCAATTTGTTCTTCTTATTTATTTTTTAGGTTATTTAAAAAAAATTACGACTCTATAAATATTTGTTATTCGTTCTAACATAGTAACATTCATAATGTAATTCTAGGGGCTTTGAAAGTTTTGTCTAGGGAGGAATTGGTGGGACACAAGTGATACGTTATCACTTGTATGAACCTCTTTTTATTCCGAGTGAATAGGGTGAGGTTATTTCTCTCAATATTTTGTACTCTCATATTTATATAGTGGATTGTTCATCTCCTTTGTGGATGTAAGTCGGTTAACCAAACCACGTTAAATCTGTGTCTTATGGTATATTTCTCGTTTGTCTTCTTACTCGTGGTCTTTCGAGGTTTGCTTTATTAGCTTTGGTATGACACCTAATTATTTTGGTTCTAACTTTCTGCATGACATGTTTAAGATCGTATTTTACGTATCTTTAGTTTTAAGATCACAAGATTCAGAAGTCTTTTTTATTTTTTTCAAACTTCGTTTTGGATAATTATGAGCTTAGTTAGTTGGTTGGTTAGTCGTCTTAACTTTCACTTTATTGGTAAGAATTCGATTCTCCACTTTGTAATTTTTTATTTGTGTCAAAATTAAAATCAGACAAATAAATTAAAGAGTGTATTAATTATGATTTTGGCCTTATTATTGCTGTGAAAATTGATGTCAAAGCTGCAACTTGCAAAGCTTTTTGTTCACTGCGTCTACTTTTTTGTCATGGTCTTTTAACTGTTAACTACTATAAATGTGTGTTGCAAAATTCTTCAACGTTATTGCCTTTGTAAAAATATGTTTAAATTACATTTGGAAAAGACAACTGGCGGTCGTTGGTAGGGAGCGTTAGGGGTGGACATGGTATCGGTATGATACAATATTTTAAAAAAATTGATATCGTAACTTCAATATTCGATCTCTAAAGTATTATATCATTACCATACCAAATTAGCTCGGTATAGTTTGGTATATTTAATTTCTATTTCAATATTTTACAGTATGGTATTCAGTAACTATAATTTGTTTGACTTCAACTTACATATATTTATAACTCTCCGCACAATTCATTTAGCAAAAACACTGTTGAAGTAGGGGAATTAGAGGCGTGTTCATGTGTACAATCTGTAAGACCATATTAAATATCTACCCTTTTTTGTTTAGTAGATAAGTAAAAAATTATTATTCTAAAAGTATTTGTATATAATTGAGACATATAGTACTATGGGAGGTCACTACAATAAAAGAAAAATTTAATCGTAATAGATTATACTTAATATTAATGTAAAGATATGTAGCAGCAAATAAGTTAACATCATTGCATATGGAGCCACTAAAGCCTTTAGTGGAACTTATATAAAGTGTTAGTTAATATTACTCTATATATAATTACCGCTAAATATAATACAACAACAATCATATTATTGACGCAAAATTCCTTATTATTGTAATGGGTGAGGGTGGGTAGATAGGGGTGTGAAATGATGGAAATGGGGCTATGGGGTGGGGTGAAGATAAGGTGTGTTGAAATATTAGTGAAATTTATTTTTCCTATTTTCATTAGAAAAGTCATTTTCTTCAATTTTCAAGAACTTGTTTTCCTCAAGAAAATGTTTTCAAAATATTTGACCAATCAAATATGGAAAAATTGAAAAATATTTTTTGAAACCAAGCACACCCAAAGAGGTGCAAATATTCGCCTCTCAGCCGATAGGAATTAGAACCATATTCTTTAATTTTTAATTAAAGGTCTCAAATTTAAACACTAAATATATAATATTTTTTTCTTTGTAAAGAAACGTTTTACCCCTCCAATATGATTTTTTATTAAAATAAGAATTTTTATTGCATCTCAACATTAATATCGAGCACTAGATGAGAACTCGAAAAAAAAAGTTGGTCAATCACAAGTTTTATAAAATATTACTTTAATCTAAAATTGGTTTCAAACCGCTATTTCGTGATAGAGAAACTATATAATTATACAAATATTTCTATCATATTCATTGATTCTCCTTTTAATTTGAAATAATTGCATTTTATCTTACTATTTAATAATTTCATACAAGATTTCAAGACAAATATATGCGAATCACAGTAGATACACTTTATATACTCGTATCTAGTGTGATTCACATGTATTTGAAATACCAGATACGCAAGCAAAATATGAGAGTGGCGATTGAGTTGGGAGGTAAGCGAGCGAGATTTGTTTATGTATCTCAATTATAAATACATGCAAATTACACTAGATACACAGTATATACATGTATCTAGTGTTATTCACATGTATTTGGGATACCAGATACGTGAGAGAGATATAAGAGTGGCGGGAGAAGTGGAAAGGAGGCGAACGAGATTTATCTATGTATCCTAGATAATGTGAATCCACTTGAATACCGTATCTAGAACAAATTACATCTAATTTTCACTCATTAATCCTGATATACATGTAACTGGACGCATCAAAATTTGATAAAATTCATAATACTACAAACTAGCGTTATATAATTAATCAGCGTCTAAACTAGTGAAATTTACGAAGTTACCCCTTCATGATCCAATAGCAAGTCCATTTGACCAACATATATTCAAGCCCAATTTCGGCCCATATATCGATTTCACACATATGTTCCTCTTTTAGGCTAATCATTGAGATCTGTACTTATTTTTTTTTAAAATAAAATAAAATTGTGAATTGTGATCTAATATTTTTTCATAAAATTTTCACTTTGTTAAAAAAATAATAATCTTTAGAACGTGGTGTAGAAGAGAGGAAAAGGACGATTAATCAGTTTGGAAAATTAAGAACATAAAACACATGTTACAATAAAAAATAAAAATCAAACTATTTAAAAAGAATTACGCGTTTCTCCTTGCAAAAATGAATTTGCGGCCATCCACGACTTGAGGAAGTCTAGGTGATGCAAAGTGTATTCTCTGTACAAATTCTATATCCGTCATATTATGATAAAAAAAACTTGTTATTTTTTATATTCATAATGATGTATTTATACGTTACAAGTATGGTTTATGAGAAAAATAAGCTAGTGAATTAATGGACTCGACCCAATAGCTATTTCTATGTTATTGTTCCCCCCATGTATTGTAAATTATTACTGGGCCATAAGCAAGTAATCAACTACTTATTAGGTGAAGAGTCAAAAACAATTATTGAGTGTCCAATTATTACAAACAAATGAACAGTATATGTGAATTTTCTTACTATGTCTTGTTTGCTTCTTTATTATTATTTTGGTGTCTTAGAAATAATCTAAATCAAAATTAAATATTAATCTTGTGAGGAGTCAATATTTTGGTTGTTATTAAAAAATAGTTACTATGAATTATGATCTCTCAATGAATTAATTAAATCTTTCAATGTTTGGTTGAAAGATATGTTTTTGATATGCAAAATCTCAACTTAGATTTTGTTCTTTTTAAATATATAATTAAATAAACAAAGATGTATTACCTATACTATCTAACAGTTAATATTCTTTTTAGGACATATACCAAATTTTTAAATAGAGATTTGCGAGTTTCAAAAATCTATTTAAACATAAAAAAGTATAGCACAATTTTTTATTTATTTAAAATATAATTAAGTAAATAAAAGAGCTTTCTATCGCACTTCTCTATTAACTACCACAAGGAAAAACAATTCATTCTCTATATTACATATGCACTTTTTTAAACTTCTCCTAATCGGGTTTGGTTAGCCCACAATCAAATTTGACTCTATCAAAATGGATCAAACATACAATTTTTAATTAAGAAAAATGAAGTATGATTGCAATTTTTTTAAATTAAATTAAAGAAGATGCTTCACGCATTATATTTCAATAAAACAATTGTTATTCATCATCCTCTTACCACAATCAGATAACAAATTTAATTTTTAAAGAGCAAAAAAATCCATTAGAACACACCGTTTTCGAAACCTTATGGTCAATGAGACCAAAAATATAAAATAAATTATGTTAAAGTTTTATATTATTTAACTATTGTTTTCTTCTCAATATTTGTCATTCCTTCCTTATCCAGAACGTAACCAATAATTCAAATTTGTCGGCCAACTACTAAACAATAAATTAAGCCAATAGTTTTTGTTTTTTGTATTTATCATCTCATGTGTATGTGTCGGATACTCGCATTAAGTTCCGATTAAATTTGGATTCACGCTTTGAAAAATTCATTTTTAAAGATAATACTGCTAAAATATTATTATTATTTTCATTTTAGGGATTTAAACTCGTAAACCTCTAATTAAAAGTGGAGGAATTCATCATCCCACTAAAATCAAGTTGATAAATTAAAAGAATAGTCATATCTTGGTTATTGGTTATTTTTCAATCCACGAAACCAAATATCAATCAAGCTCTAATCTTGTCTATATATCTTTTCCATACATTTATCCAAACAAAAAAAAAAAAATCCAAACAAAAAAGTCAACAAAATTCTCTCCAAATTTTCCAAGATGATCACCATAGCAACAGAACAAAAAGTCATGGTAAAAGTTGAATCTCCAACATCTGAATTTCTTGTTGAAATAAAAGGAAGTGACAAAGTTGAAGAGTTAATCAAGATTGTGAAAAAAGCATGGGGAAGTGATTATATGTTATTAAGGCATAATTCTGTTGAAATGAAAGATGATGAGAGTTTATCTAAATATGATGTTAAAGATGGTTCAATTATCAGAGTCAATGTCTTTGCTGAAGCTCCTTGAAAATAATAATAATTTGTAAGTGATATGTACTTATAATTTGTTTTAATTTGCGAGATGTGAATAATATATGTTGTTATGTGTGGGTTCAATAGGTTAAATTTGTTGTTTTTAGCTTGATATGTATATACGACTGTATCTAAAAGAAAGAACTTTTGTTTGTTGAACTCATTCTGAATTCACTAGTTATAAGTTTTCGATTCATTTTTATGTGTTAGTTGAGAATTTTATGTTGTAATCATGTTATATGCATACAGATTCAAGATTTTGAAGTTTGTTGATGGTAGATTATATTCTTTTAGAGTTTGTGACTATTAGACAAATATATATGTTTCTAAGGAACAATTTTGTTGAAATGAAAGTGGATAAGATTTTATCTACAATGTTAAGATAGTATTTGTTATCAGAGTCAAAGTCTTTGTTGAAGCTTCTTGAAAAATTATAATTTGTTAAGTTATAATATATTAGGTATAAATTGTTTTAATTTTAGGGCTTAATTTGTGGTGATGATTGAAAGTTTTTGATTTAATTAGAGAAGTACTTGAGGAGTGTTAATGATGATGGATTTATTGTCGGTGTATTAAATTCAATACTTGTGGAGTGTAGTTAATAGTGAATTTAGAGTGCACTCGATTCGATCCAATTTATTACTTTTAGCTTAATTCATAAGTTTATATGTTAGAAGAAAATTACGCTATATTTATTGGACTCATTTAGTAGTTATAAATCTTTGATTCATTCTATTTATTAATGAGACTTTATCTATTTATGATGTTAAGATGATTTTATCATCAGAATCAATGACTTTGCTAAAACTCCTTGAAAAACTATAATTTGTAAGTCATATATGCATGTAATTTATTTTTCTTTTAGGGGATTAATTTGTGGTGATGATTGAAAATTTGTAATCTAATTAGAAGTATTTGTGGGGGTGATGGCAGTGGTAAATTTAGCGTGGGTGTACTTGATTCGATCAAATTAATTACTTTTGGCTCGATTTATTATAAGTAAGAAGAAAAAATAAACTTGTGTACGTATGTTTTAGATGTGTGAGCTATTTCTTTGTTGATAGTTGAAAAGAGCAAGAAGATTATATATAAGGTTGATGATGTAAAGTTGAGAGTAAAACATATTTGAAAAGAAATTGTATTTTAGGAATGACAATGGGGTGGAATAGGGCAGATGCAGGGCGGGCAGTTTTAAGGTTGTGCGGAGCAAAGTAGATATGAGACAGGTTGAAGTAATTTTTTTAAAAACTAATGAGGGGCGGGGCGGTTTTAAGGTTGTTTGGGGAGATGCTTGGCAGGTTGAAGTAATTTTTAAAAAAACTGGTGCGGATGGATTATGAGTCTATGCGATTTTATGCGGGTTCAAATTTAATTTTAACTTTTTACATATTATAAGAGTGATAGAATACTACCCTTCAAGAGTAAGAAGAATAAACAAATTTCATGACAAAGTTCATTATTTTTTTTTTATTGAAACTAGTATTAATTGAAAATTTCTTTAAAGTTACTAAAATATTCAAGATAGTAAATAAAAAAGTTCAATCAAAACTTACAAGTTTCTTACATGCTTCCCAATCGACCTTTAAAAATAAAATTTTAAGTCATTATCTATTAAATTAATATAACTTAATGAGAAAAAGAAAAATATTGAAAAATTTATACAGAGCCAGTTCATGCGGGAGGATTTATGCAGGGCAAGTTGAAAAAATTCTTGTGCGGGCAGATTATATTTTTTACGGGTTAAACACAATTCACCCCACACTACCTCGTTACCGTCTCTAAGTAAAGTAGATTAATTCTAATTTATTTTGATCCAAACAAATTTTAAATAAATTAAATTTTAATTTATTTGGATTCAATCCGCTCAATTATCACCTCAAAAATCACATGGGAAGAATATCTCTCTTTGATAAATATGCGTACAATAATAAATAAATAAATATTCTAAAGCAAAAGATAAAAATAAACCTAAACTAAAAATGATGTGGCAGATAGCATTTGATTGGTTGAAATAGATCATTTGAACACTTTGAATACTTTGCTTGTTTTTATTATACTTTATTATAACTTAAATTTCACGTCAAACTACCATATATAAAATAAAAGGCATAATATATAAACATGATTCTAACATGGCTTCAGTGGATAACTATGCCCTCCAACTTTGAGTATGCACAAGTAGGTATTTAAACTTATATAAAATTGAACAAGTAGACACACGTGTCCTACATGGCATAATACATGTATGACGCCACGTAGGACATAAAATTGTCATATAGGATGTCATGTAGGATGAATGTGTCTGTTTGTTCAATTTTATACAAGTTTAAGTACCTACTTGTGCACACCAAAAGTCATAATTGTCAATTGACGCCAAGTTAAGGGTCATGTTTATGTATTATGCCAAAATAAAATGACAAGAATAAATTGCTTTTTTTTAAACGTCAAACAAATTTAATTTTATTGAAATTGTGATAGTCCTCATAAGGTAGGGTAGGCCCTCGCATCTACAAAAGTAGTGTTCTCTCTATTTTAATTTATATAAATTTTTTAATGTACCTAAAAAAATTGACATTTTTTCATATCTAAAAATAAATTTAATTTAAACTTCTTATTAGAAATTCTATTCTTAGTGTACTGTAATTGTCCTAAAAATATTTATGAAATATTTTAGAACATTAAATTCTTAGAAGTCGTTAGATAAGATATTTTGGGATTATATTTATACTTATTTTTTATATAAATTTGTACTGTCAGTCAAATGTAATATAAATCTTATTATTTTTATTTGTCGAATATTTCAAAAATAGATTGTCACTTTTAACATATAATGAAAATATATACTACTCAAGAAACATGCAAAGTTTTTCAAGACCTAAATACCACACAATAATTAATATGGACATTATGATAAAATCTTCCTATCAAATCATTATTACTCAAGAGACGTGCAAAGTTTAAAGTGAACAACAAAAAATAAACGAAATGAACACCATCCCACTTTCCGAAAAAAGAACAAATTACTACATAGGTTACAAATCCATCATAGTAACCCTAAAATAAATCAATCCCCAAATCAAACAAACCTTTAGAACTCGTTTGATACAATGGACAAAAAATAACTAATATCAAAATTAATTTTAAAATGATTTTATTCCATGTTTGATTCAAATAAAATTGTAAAAACAACTTATTCCAAGAGTATAATGTTACTTCCTCCGTTCACTTTTATTTGTCACAATTTGACTTGACACACTCTCAATAAAATAATTATCGATACAGGTATTTTATCAAACTATCTCCTATTAAATGATGTCTTGAAAAATAATTTGAAAAATAAATATTTAATATTGAGTGTAAAACATGGAAAAAATAACTGTCTTTTCTTGATATATCAAAAGTGACAAGTAAAAATAAAAATCTATTTTAGGAAGGAAAAATGGACAAATATACCCCGAACTATCGTAAATGGTATGCAGATACCTCCGTCATACTTTTGGGACATTGGTGCCCCTACTGTCCAAAAACTAGAGCATATATACCCTTCACTCTAACAGAAGACTAAATAGGGACACGTGACACAATCTTATCAGTCGATCCGATATTTAATAAATGTCAGGTCGGTGGATAAGATTATGATACGTGTATGTCTGTTAGTATAAAGGGTATATATACTCTAGTTTTTGGACGGCAGGGGCACCAATGTCCCAGAAGTATTACAGAGAGTATCTGCATACCATTTACGATAGTTCGGGGGTATATTTATTTTTTTTCCCTTTTAGGAATAAGTGAAAAGTAAAAGTGAACAAAAACGTATTTTTGTCCCACATTAAAGACAAAATATAACAACGATCCTAAAATAACTTATTCTTGCCTAATAAAATTCCGTGTCCAATCAAACTCGCATAAATTGAGAGGGGTGGGCGGGGGTGAGGGGGGACCAATTAATAAAGTAACCTAACTTAAAAGACCAAAAAAAAAAAAAAAGAGGGTTAAGTTAGGTAGTAACAAAATAAATTTTTTAAAAAATGTCTTCTTCTTCAATATCAACAAATCCATCTCTCCGGGTAAAAATTCCGGTGACGGGAGAAGGAAAATTGACGATAAATGTGAAATCTCCGACGTCGGAGATGTATACAGAGGTTAAAGAAGCAGATAAAGTGAAAGATTTGGAGAAATTGATTAAAAAAGCATGGGGAGATAATGATAATTATATATCACTTTATTATAAATCAATTAAAATGAAAAGTGATCATTTATTATCTTTTTATAATTTGAGAGATGGCTCTATTATTACTGTATCTCTTCTTGCTGAACCTCCTCATCATCGTCATAGTCTTCATCATCAATTGGTATGTTTTTCTTTTCTCTCGAGTTCACTTTTTTAGGATAATTGCATTTTTAGTCCTTCAATTATGAATATTTTTTTATTTTGATCCTTATAATTTGTTATTTGAGTTGTATTGTCTGTAGTATTTTATCATGATCATCTTCATTTACGTTATTGCTAGAGTATTCTACTTTTGATTTTTTTTATCTTGAATCGAGAATCTGTTGAAAACAGTCTCTCTAGTGAACTATCACTAAAATAGTGATAAGATCTATATAAATTCTACCCTTGTCATATCTTATTTCGAAAGATTATACTAAGTTTATTGATATTGTTATTGTTGTATTAAATTGTATTATCTTCAAATGTAGTAATGGTAGTAATTAAATGGTGGAATAGTTGATAATAATGCTAAATTTTGTGATATTTATAAGCAAGGTGATGAAAAACATATTTTAAATAATTAAAAATTAGATATATTTAATCAGATATGATAATATTCAAAACTAAAATCCATTAGTAAATGAGGGACCAAAAATGTTATTAACCATTTTCTTTAAAGATAATTGTATCTTTGGTCTCTCAATTATTCATGATTTTTTATTGTAGGTTTTGTGATATTTGTGGAATATATTTGGTATGCTATTAATTAAAACACGTGTTTTTAGTTATTTTATATAGAAAATATGTTATATTGGATTATTTATAAAATTATTTTACTATAAAATATGGAGTAATAATATAATATATGAAAAACTAAATAGTAGAATAGTTGATAATTATGATAAATTGGGTAGATATTCCATCAATAAAGAAATCAAAGCAATACATTTTAAATAATAGAAGGTTAAATATTCTTAATCATATATCACAATTACTGAAAATATAATTTATCAATAATTGAGATATTAAAAATACTATTACCCCCTTTTTTATTTGGAAAATCTTGAATTCCTTTTACTTTTAGTTAATTGTTATTTTACCAAATTTGTTGAGAATTTATTTTTTCAATTCAGAAATTAATTGATACAATTCAAAAGATAAATTGACAGCTGCATAGATTGCAGCATGTGACTCACTTATCTTATCTTATCCAATTAATTAATTACTTGGTTTTTATTTCTTTTCCTTATTTTGTCTTCACATGTTAATTTCCAATATATTTTTTAAAATTATTAAAAGTGCAAATTATCTTGATTTTGACATTGAGCCTTATGTATATGAGATTTATAGTTGATTGAAATAATGAGATTTTTTTTTTCCATACCTAAGAACTATCATGACAAAAAAGGAAGGAAAAAAAAACAAAAATCCTAAGTAGATGATAAACTATTTAATGAATATCGATACGTTTTAATTACTGTTCATGATTTATGTTGTTCGTATTCTTGAAATTATCATAATAAATTACTTAAAATATAATATATTTTAAAAAATTTTTGACACTAATACAACAATGTTTTCTATAAAATCCAAATAATATAGTTATACATCAATAAACTTTTAGTTGATTGCAATTTTTAATTGAGAAATATCTTGTTTAGGAGTTGCTTAAATTTCAAATTTCTCAACTTTGGAATTTGGAAATTTGACCAAATGTACGTTGACTAAATCAACTATTTGCCCTAAAAATATCCCTTTCCATTTTTGCCCTTTTAGATATTCTGAAATTATAGCTGAAGTACTCCATCTGTCCAACAATACTTGTCCACTATTGATTTTGCACACTTCTTAAAAAGTCATAAATAAAATAAATACAATGTCTTGAAAAAATGTAAAAAAATGACTATAATTAATGATAAAAGGGTGACTTAGGAACTAAAAAAAATAGTCCTGGAATAAAATTTAGATGTCTTGTTTGGTTGACATGTTTGTTCATATTCTTGAAATTATCATAAAAACATATAGATTACTTAAAATATAATATATTTAAAAAAATTGACACTAATACAACAATATTTTGTAAAAAGTCCAAATAATATAGTTATACCAATGAACTTCTAGTTGATTGCAATTTTTAATTGAGAAATATCTTGTTTAGGAGTTGCTAAAATTTCAAATTTCTCAACTTTGGAATTTGGAAATTTGACCAAATGTACTTTGGCTAAATCAACTATTTGCCCTAAAAATGTCACTTTCCATTTTTGCCCTTTTAGATATTCTGAAACTATAGCTAAAGTACTCCATTTGTCCAATAATATTTGTCCACTATTGACTTTGCACATTTCTTAAAAAGTCATAAATAAAATAAATACAATGTCTTGAAAAAATGTAAAAAAATGACTATAATTAATGATAAAAGGGTGACTTAGGAACTAAAAAAAATAGTCCTGGAATAAAATTTAGATGTCTTGTTTGGTTGACATGTTTGGGATAACTTATCCCACTATTTATAGCATAGCGATGGGATAAGTTATCCCAGTATAACTAATCCCTGGATAGTTAAACCTGGGATACTAGTTCCCAACCAAACGACCCCTAAGGGTAAAATAATCTATTGGTTATATAAAGTGGACAAATATTGTTTGATCCCAAAATAGTATAGTGAACAACTATTGTTGGACGGATTGATAAATCATAAATATGAGCAATTAACTCTCTTGAAATTATCACCGAAAAGATGTAAACAAAGGACAAAAATGAAAAATAAAATAAAATCCAACAACTCTCTTGAACTTTAACAATTCACTTATTTTGAACTATGAAAAAAGGCTCAACAATTCACTTATGTTGAAATGGAGAGAGTATTACTTTAGCTCAGTAAAAAAAGTTGTAATAAATAGAAAGTATAGTTTACTAAGTTAT
This sequence comes from Solanum acaule, assembly GCA_036250505.1. Lineage (NCBI taxonomy): Eukaryota > Viridiplantae > Streptophyta > Magnoliopsida > Solanales > Solanaceae > Solanum > Solanum acaule. Next base: position 17,407 of record JAJOOR010023730.1, read on the forward strand.
CTCTATTTTTTTTTTAATTTGTGAATTGTGTGTTAATAAAAAAACAGCTCTTTTAATATGAGGGTGTGGTTGGAAACCATTACTATTTTTTGTCATGAATTCTTAAAACGATACGTATTTCGATGGATAAATATTTTCTATTAAAATAATGCTTATTTTGAAACAGAGGGAGTACTGCATGTTAGATTTTTTATTTTTTATTTTATAAATCTTTGTTTAATGTTGGTGTCTTGGAAATGCAGAAATCTTCATGTGAAACCAAGAAAAATGCCAAATTTCAAGAGGAAACAAGCAGCAGCTCCAATGGTGAAATTAATGGTTGTGAAAGCTTTTTATTTCATATGGCAAAGATGTCATCTCAATTTTGCTCTTCCATATTTTCAACCCATTAATTTATGTATATGGGAGAAGTGGAATGAGTTAGAAGGATGAATCGTCCTTTATTCTAAGATATAGTCGATTTTAATATCAAAATCGTCAAGAAAATCGAACTAATATGTCATTATTATCGACATTAATTAACTAAACATCCTAAGATTTTAGGTGAGCTTTTTCTAGTTTTTTAAGTTTTATAGGATTCAGCTTCTTTTTTTAAAAAAAATTATTTGTACTCTTATAAGATCTATTAGTTTTCATTTGGAGTCTCATTGGCTTTTAAATATTTTGAAAGTTAAAGGGGTGAAAAACATTTAAAATATTTTATCTGTTTGAGTTTCATATTTGAAATTCAAATTATCAGCTATGTGAGTTTTCCATCTGAACTATCCTCAAATGTTTATCAAAATATTTGGTATGTAACTCACACACCTTTATAATTTTTAATTTTTTTCAATTGGGTATCTTAACCTAAGCTCAAGTATGTCTATAAATATATATACACACGATGTTAATATGACAACTTGCAATTACAAAAAAAAACAACCAAACATGATTTATTACATTTAGTTTTAATAAATGAATAATCTCATTCGTAACCAGCAACCAAACGACCCCTCAGAATAAAATCTTAAATTTAAATTTAAAAAGTTTCGGTATGAAGCATTTTTTTTTTCAAATTAATTATAATTGAAAAGGTATCATCTAAAATAAAAACAATAGTACAAATTTCATTTTTTATTATTTAAACAATATGGTAAAACAGATAAGAAATCCCAAAAACAATTGTGACATTCAAGGCTTGATTACAAAAGTAGCCATATAATGTAGATTAAGTTCTAAAAAATAGCCATTTTTGTTTTGGACATTACATCCTCAACAAACAAATCAAAGTTTTTCTCTGAACTTCCATTGGCTAATAATGCAATTTCCATAGTTTTTTTCACTTCCTTTGTAACCTTCCTCAAATCTTTTGAATTTTCTTCACTCATAAGAAAATTAATCTTTTTTGCAATTTCCTCCTTTGTAATAATTGATTTATTATTAATATCATAATTATCACAAAGATTAATCCCAACCTTCCAATAATCAACCACCAACTTTCTATTAGTTTGTTGATCAACACTTATAGGATGACATATCATTGGTACACTTGCCCATAAACTCTCCAGAATCGAATTCCATCCACAGTGTGTCAGAAACCCTCCGATCGCCGAATGCGACAGTACGGCCCGTTGATCACACCACGGTACGATCAACCCTCGATCTACATTTTCTTGAAATCCAGTTGGTAAATAATTATTCGTTTCGTTCGTAATCGCCAAATTAGGTCTAAGTACCCAAATAAAATAATCCACTTTGCTAAGCAATATTCCTTGAGCAAATTCCATAACATCTTCTTTGCTTAGACTACACAAGCTACCAAGTGAAAAATATAATACTGAGGATTTAGGTTTAGTGTTTAGCCATTCCAAACAATTTGACTCTGGCCAAAAACTTTTGGAAATTTTGACATTTTTTGATGAGTTGACTTGATGATCATGAAAAATTGGACCAATAGCAAAAAAGGGTTTTTTTGTTTTTTCTTGGAATGTTGAAATTACTTTGGATTCAAGTTCTTGTATTGTGTTACAAATTATAATGTCTGATTTCTTGGCTTCTTCAAAACCTTTGTAGATAATTTGATGAAGAATAGTTGATGTCTCTTTTGTTTGTAAATATGAAGGTAAATCACTTGGATCAATTGCTGAAATTCCTGGTATATAATCTATGGTATCCTTTCTATTATCTATAAAAAAAAAAAAGTAGCAAAAGTTAGCCTAGTAATCAACATCATGATGAAGTTAATTAAACATAGATAATGTTAAATTTTTCTTTCATATATAATAACCATAGAGTATTCGGAATCTACTGATCAACTAATCCAGATTTGATTCATGTAGACCCTAATAAAGGGGAAACCAATGTCCCTACTAAGTGTGTTTACACTAGACCTTTGGTTAAAGGCGTAGAAATTTCATATATCTTACTCATACCTTGCGTAGTGTAAAATATTTTTACATGATCAATGTATTCTAACGTGTTATAGCAAAGGTGGATTTTTTTTAACTTTTTGGTTTACTAATCAAATTTATTTTAAGGAATTTTTATACTACACAATAGTCCAACAAAAAATTTCCGGTAGAAGTGACCTTATGGGATAATAGGCAAAACATAAATGGTGTTATTGTTACGAAAGAAACAGAAGTGACTTTACTTAGTAATTTTTTATAAGTTAGATGATCATACAAGTAAATAACTTTACATGAACATGTCAAATATGTTGCTCGTACTCTCAAAAAATGTCGAAGGGTGTGTCAGATCTTTCAAAGGCAATCCAGTATAGAGGATCATATTAGACATAGAAAAGATAACATTTTTTACGAGCCTGAACAATAGAGAGACAAAGGGGATAGAATGAAACTTACCAATTGAGCCAAAATGACCATTTTTGAGCAAAAGGTCAAGATGATAGTCTATAGTAAACACCAAAGCAGGTTGAGTGAAGAATGAAACACTAACAAGTCCATACTTATTAGCAATTGTTGTCCCCCAACCATAGAAAGTGTCAACAATCAAACAAGTTGGTCTAGGACTATCCAATTCTACTAGCTTCCCAATAATTTCATCAACATGAAAAGGGTAATTTAGTAAAAATCCTTCCCAAAACTTCTCGGTATTCGACCCCGAAAATCGATCGAATTCTAAGGGAAAACCATCACAAACTGTTTGATAATGTATGTCAAGGCCAAGTTCTTGAAATTTTGCAAAAATGTTATGAGTTTGGTCTAATTGTTGTGATTTGGTTATTTGGGCATGGGTGTACTTTGTGTTGATAAATGTTATGGTAAAGCCTTTTGTTGCAAGTTTTAGTGAAAGGTGAATACTAGGATTTATGTGGCCTTGAAATGGGCATGGAATTACTAT
>JAJOOR010023731.1:0-32824 GCA_036250505.1 Solanum acaule
TTTTTTTTTTTTAAAAAAAATTATATTTAAATTATTGGGGGTGTGAGGAACATATCTTAATGTTGATTGAACCAAATATCCAATTTTTTTGTCAACATGTTTTTTTTTTGCTAACACGTTATTTTTGAGTTAAGTATCAAAAACACACTAAACTATTTTTTTTTAAAAAATTCATATCTAAACTATTGAGAGTGTGAGAAATACACCTAAATTATAATTTTAATTTTTTTTTTCTTTTATCTTTTTAAACTCAAAATGCAACATATAATCGGTCAATTCATAATTTTTCCACATCAACAGAGAGCATATTACGCTTCTTATTCTTTCCTTGATTGTCAAAATAGTACTCCGCTGTCCCTTTTACTTGTTGAATTTTGGCTTTTTACTTGTCATTTTCAATAAATCAAGAAAATACAATATTTTTTACTTATTATACTCTCAATTTATTGATAGAGTTAATGTTTTTGAAAAAGGTAGAACCCTTTTGATGAGTAAATTGATTTTTGAATTCTATCAATTAATAGGGATAAAATGCAGTTATTTTCTTAATAGATGTGTCAAGTAAAAACTGGACAAGTAAATAGGGAGAGAGGGAGTAGCCCTATATAATATGACATTTTTTTAACACATTAAATTTTTAATTAAAACATATATTAGTTAAAATATCTAAATAAAAAATTATATCAAACTTTAAATGTCTCTATATGTGTTAAACCATTTTTTAAACAAACACCTTGCAACAGGGGAAAGAACAAAAAAGAAAGACTTAAGTCATCTGCGAACCCTTAAAGTTGTCGGCATAATTCATTTAGACACATCAACTAGACCTAGTACCTATTAAACACCTCTCCAGCCAAGATTTGAACCATTTAAGCATTTTTTTTGTCACTTTTCATAAATTGTGTGGCGCGTGTTAATAAGCTCACTACGTGTATCCGACGTGTATAAAATGGCCATTTAACAACTACCACGTGTATCCAACGTGTATTGTTAATGGGTTAAATGGGAAAAATCCCTAAATCGTTAACTTTGACAAAATTAAAGTTCTCTCTCTTCGCGATTTCTCCCAAATTGAAGTTCTCTCTCTTTGCGATTTCTTCGAGATTGAAGTTGAAATCTTCTTGTTCGTGTTATGATCTTGAAGATTTCTCTGTGTAAGTTAGGATTGTTAATGTTGTTTTTACATGTTTTGTGAAATGAATTCAGAAGGCTATGGTTTTGTTAAAATATTGGGTTCGTGATTTTTGCGAATATTCTATCCCTTTTTTTACAATTCCCCAGTAAATATGCTTTTAAGATTTGATTTTTAGTTGTTGTATGGGTTATATGTGTATATTTCGTTATCTTAAGCTAGGGTTTGTTTGATATTTTGCAGGGCTACCTAACAATTGACCATGTAGGAGATTATATTTACAAACATTTACCATGGTGGAATCTTATCCAAGATGTCTGCCCCTACTTATGCTGGAACTGTGTGCCAGCACTCAGGTATATAGATAAGGACCACTTTTCCATTTTGGAACTACTGTATTATACTAAAGAATTGGGGTATGAAACTATTGGAGACTCTTATGTCAAGGATTTATTGAATAAACAATTTGTCCTAATTACATCTGACCAAAAACTCATTCACCTAATTAAAGGCTTAAAACATGAGGACACTTTTGAAGTATTTGTCTGTCATGTATTAGATGAACCCTTACTTGACATTGAGGGACCTACTGGCTATCTAACTAATGATAGTATTGATGTTGGTGAGGGTGAGGCTGTTAACATCGGTGAGAGTGTTGATGTTAACCTTGGTGAAGAGGGTGAGGTTGTTAACCTAGGTGGTGAGAGTGTTGATGTTAACTTTGGTGAAGAGGGTGAGATTGTTAACTTAGGTGGAGAGGTTGTGGATGTTAACCTAAGTGGAGAGGGTGTGGATGATAACCTAGGTGGACAAGGTGAATCAGATTTTTTGAGTAGTGATTCAGATCTAGGGGATATACCTTCAGAAGATGGCTCAGATATTGATGAGGAGTTGAGAGCTTTTAGACAAGAAAGAAGAAACAAAAAACAGAGGAAAAAAACTATTGAATATGAAGAGATATCAGTTGGAGAGGCTGGTGGTATAGATAGGGGCTTTGAGGATATTGGAAAAAATAAAACTAACAAATATGTAGGAATTGGGTGGAGATGAGGATTATCTTGATAGCTCTGATTGTTGGAGTGATGGTAGTGATGAACAACTTGATGTGGATGTTGTTAGGGGAGTAGATATACCTGCTATAAGGAGAAGTAAAAAAGTCAGATATTGGAATGATCTTTGAGGGTACAAATCAGTTCAGGAAGGCAGTGTCAAATTATGTTGTAGAGTACAAGAGGCAGATACAATTAAGATCTAATGAAAGACATAGAGTAAGGGTAAAGTGCAGAAATTCTAAATGTAAGTGGTTGTTATATGCTTCCATTGACAGGGACTTAGGTGATTTCATTGTGAAGATCTATCATTTTGTTCACAAAATACATTAACAGGAACAAGTTGTGTAATTCAAAGTTAATTGCTAGAAAGTTTAAGGACAAATTTGTATCTTAATCATACATAAGGATTTGGGAAATTCAAGATATGGTAAGAAAGAAGTTGGGTCTTTATGTTGGTAAGACTGTCCGTTACAGGGCTAAACATAGGGTTATGAAGGAAAACATGGGTGATTGGAATTTGGAATTCGCCAGATTTTGTGACTATGCAGATATGATCAAACAAACCAATCCTGGAAGCTCTTGTTGGGTAAAAATTGATGAGGAAACTGAACCAGGAAAGAACCTTTTTGTTTATTTTATCTGCGTTTCCATGCATTTAAGAAAGGATGGTTAGAGGGGTGTATGAATATAATTGGATTTGATGGTTGTTTTCTCAAGGGAGCTTGTAAGGGTGAGCTATTAGTTGATGTTGGAAAGAGTGGGAACAATCAAATGTATCCCACTTCCTGGGCAGTTGTGGATACAGAAACAAAGCATAGTTAGAGTTGGTTCATAAGGTTTTTAATTGCTGATCTAAATTTGGGAACTGGTGAAGGTTTGACTGTATTGTCAAATATGTAAAAGGTATTGATTACATAATTTATTATATTTTAGTTTTAATTTGATCTTGACTACTTCAATTTCTTATTATGTACATATTTTTTGTTAGGGACTTGTTCTTGTCTTGTTAGAGTTGTTACGAAATGCTGAGAGAAGGATGTGTGATAGACATATATGGAGTAACTGACATGTGAGATGGAGAAGAGAAGAAAGAAAGAAACAATTTTGGAGATGCTCAAAGTCCTCCTTTGAAGTCAAGTTTAGAGAAGAAGTTCATGTAATGTCTAAGCTAGGTAAGAAGGAAATAACGGAGGACTTGCTGCATTATGATCCTAGGAATTGGTCTAGGGCTATTTTCCAAACTCATTCCAAGTGTGATGTAGAAAATAACATGTGTGAGACTTTTAATTCCTTTATCTTAGCTGCTAGGTATAAATCAATTATTACCATGTTAAAGGATATTAGGCATAAAATGATGAACAAACATATAGACATGATCAAATTTGTTGAAACATAAATATCAGACATTGTACCTATGGCAAAGACAACAAGGAGTATTCTAATAATTGTAAAGTTCAAATGGGGTGAATGGTTTTGAAATTCGTGAGGGGGAATATTCATTTGTTGTTCAATTGGACAAGAAGCATTGTGACTGTAGGTTGTGGATGTTGAGAGGTATTCTTTGCCCTCATGTTATTTGTGCTTATTATTACTTGAATCAAGATCCTGATCAAATGTAGAGCAATGGTATAAGAAAGAATCATTTCTCAAGGCTTACCACCATTTCATCCAACCTATTCCCAATAAGAGGATGTGGCCTGAAACTACAAATCCATCAATAGAGCCTTAAAAATAAAAAAAAATGCCAGGTAGACCTGGCAAGAAGAGAACAAAGAGTAAGGATGAGCCACAAAAATATGGGAGACTTTAAAAAAATGAAGTAAAGATGACATGCTCTATATGCAAGAAAACCGGTCATAACAATGTTGTGTGTGAAAAAGTAAGTAATACTTCATATTCACATTTGTAAATTACTTAAAGTTTACACATATTATAATCATATATTTTATTTTGTGGTGACATAGTATGGAAGGGGGAGCACTTCTCAAATTGATAGTCAGAGAAATTCAAGTCAACAAAGTTATTCTCGAACAAGAGTAAGATTTGATTTACATATTCATTTGCATTTAATTTTTATTGTACACGTTATTCAGATCTCCTTATTTTTGTTCAATAGGTTAGAACACAATCAAGTCAACAAAGTTCTGTTTGTGGTTACACCACTACTATGCCAAGAACTACTAAAACAGGAGTAAGATTAGATTTAAAAATTCATTTGCATTTTATGTTTGTTCTACAAGTTATTCATATATCCTTAGTTATGCTATATAGTCTAGAATGGGAGGTCCATCACACTCTACTTCCAGAACCATATATGCAACTACACAATCAAGTCAACCAAGCTCAATTTATGGTGACACAACATCTGTGCCAAGACCTCCTAAAAAAAGGGTGCAAGTTGGGACTGGAAGAGGATTAGGAAGAAAAAAAGCTAATGCAAGAGGGACCCCATTTGTTACTGAAAAAGATAATTCTTCTAGTCAACTGCCACCTTCATCAAGTCACAAGAGACCATACAGTGTTGCTTCATTTGTTGCTTCTACTGGAGGAAACAGAAGACCTACAACTGGTTTTGGTGTTTACTCTGATCCTACAACTAGAGCTCAAGTATTTAATGTATGTTAACTTAATATGTTTACTTTGTTTTGGTGTATATTCTGATAGCCATAGTATGATAGCAAATTCTGATCTTACTTTATCTTACACTTTCTTTCTTCTATTACAGCCTGGTACATCAAGTGAAAAGATTCTACATGGGCCAACAAAATTGAAGAGTGCTTCACCAACCAATATAGATATTGGCTTTAAACCCAGTGGCCTAAAATGAAAGGGAAAAGATGTAGTCAGCACTTCACAGTTGCAACAAATGAAAGCAAACAAGAAAAACAATAGGTCTTGTGGAACCTCCAAGAAGTAGTTCATTTGCAAAGATGTTATGATTTTGGCCCATGTTAAAAGGGACTTCAACAATGTACTCTTTAGTTTATTTTGAACACTCGTGTGATGTATTTTTGAACCATGCCTTTGTGTTAGCAAGACTATGTATTTTTGAACCATGCCTTTGTGTTAGCAAAACAATGGTTTTTGAACCACAACTAGACTACCTCTCAATGCAATTGTGTTATGTATTTTTCAACCATGCCTTTGTGTTATGTATTTTCGACCATGCATTTGTGTTATTAGCTCAATTTCTGAACAACAACTAGACTATCTCTCAATGCATTTGTGTTTTTCTCAATAAGATTACTTGATCCCAGAACTAATTGGTTTGGAAAATTGCTCTGTTTTTTCAGAACACATGGCAAGTTACGAAAGAGAGGCAAGTTACAAAAGAGACTGATCAATTCACATTCAAACTTCCAATTTGATACAAAATATGAACTTAACATAGGCCTGACTATTACAAAACAGACCAATTAAGTACAACACTAATTGGTCAATATTAGCCTCCTAACTAATGTAAAACTAAACAATTAAGTACTACAATCTTGAACTACTATGAACTACACCATATTAAAGAACCATTTTATAGTTAGCAGACAAAGAAAAACAATCACAAGTCGGTTAAATTTGACATTATTCCAATCCCTTTGGAGTTTAACTTCCTTGAGCTTCTTGTTCAATACCATCATCTTCTCTTCATTTTCATTCAATTGAAATTTGAAAGAATACCTTTCTTCTTCAAGCTCTTTCACTTTTCTCTTTAGGCGATCAATCGGATTTTCACCATCTATGATTCTATTCATTATGGACGACACAAATCTAGATGATTCACCAACATTTCTCAGGCGACAGATCAATCCATCTAAAATAGACACATCCACCATTTTTCTACAAACCACATAACAGTAATAAATTTACAAAAAAATGATTTTTCAAATAATTCAATAACAGTAGTTTTTGTTTGAATAGTTACAAACCTTTGATGCTTTGCATCCAAAAAATCGACGACCTGGATTCAATGGAGTGCTCGAAGTTTTCAGTTGACAATAATTATCATATTTACATATATCGGCTTCCTCGATATTCACTAAATTTTGCGACATTTGATAAAAGACAATTGATTTAGAAGAGAGAAACAAGAGAAATGTTGGACATTTAGAGAAAGAAGAGAGAATTGGGGATTTAGGGTTCTAAAATGGATTAAAGGGAAGAAGAGAAATTACCGTTAAAATTTTAACGTTGGGGGAGTTAAATGCAGGCAAAAAAATGGGAGAAAAATGGATTCACGTTCCCCTTTTGCGTGACTCACAAACGTTTTGCCATGTAGGCAAAAAATGCTTAAACAATTCAAATCTTGGCTGGTAGAGGTGTTCAATGGATAGTAGGTGTAGTTGAGGTGTCTAAATGAATTATACAGACAACTTTAAGGGACCGCAGATGACTTAAGCCAAAAAGAAAAGAGGAAAGGGCATCTTTAGATGACAAATTGTCAATTTGATTTGATCATACAACATAGATAAATGCCATGAGTGCTTAGGTTAGTTGCACAAAAGATGTTGGCCACATACCTTATACTATTCATACTTATCTCCCTTGTTTTGGGCGAAATACTTGTATACTTTGGGATTTGCTTCCAGATCCAATTTTAAGAACCAATTCTTCTAGCTTTGTCTGGCAGAAACAAAGGTTTGATTGTATGGATACGGATATTGATGTTTTCCATTTTCGTGTTCTGGGTATACACCAGTATTTCCATCCTATGTAGCCAACTCCAACTTGTTTGGGATTGAGATATGGCAAGTACCGGTTCATCCTCAATCAGAGGTATCGGGTTCTAGTCCCATTAGATATGGGATCGCCTTCGTTAGGGAGCACTTTGTCCCTCAATGTGGACTTTTTGGCACAAATTCAGATTTATTCAGGCCTCAATGCAGGTTGAAACTGAAAAAAGACATATTTGAGTGATTGACATGGGTAGGGCTTGAGGAACCTTGGTTTTAAATTCAGGCAGGAGTAACTTGACTGGAATAGTTAAAAGGATGGTTGAAATAGAGAAGTATTAGTGGGGTATTATCTGATAGAAGGAAAGGTAAGTTCTTAATGATTTTCACAGATATAAAGATCCTAAGATGGATATGCAGTCATCCTAGTTAGGTAAGACAAAAAATGACCACATTTCCCTGAAGGTACAAGTAGCATATATTGAGTGAAAAATAAGAAAAAAATCATTTGAGATTAGGGATGGCAGTAGTGCGGATGCGGGGCGGGATTAATCAAACCCACAAAATTCTCAACCTGCTCCACCTCGCTCCACATTGCATTTTTTTCTATTTTTGACCCGCTCTGCTCCGAATAAACCCGCTCTACCCTGCCCCACTTAAGTTTTACTGCCACATACATAGAATAAGTTATTGTCAATAACTTCCTTGCTGACGCTATACATCAATGTGGAATTTGGAATTTGAAGTCTAAACTAACTTGTTAGAATACCATAAAATTTGTTGAACTAATGTAAGACATTAATGATTTTAGTAGAACAAATTAAACGGACTAAATTTTGCAGGTTGATTTTCTTTTTCTGTGACCTCCGTTTTATCTTACTAGGACTCTAAAAACATGTCTTTTTCCTCCTCCTGAAATTATAAATCATTATTAAATCTACTAATTTGGCCTTATCAAATAAGTTTTTGCTCAATACTGGGTTCAAATTATTTTTTTAAAGGTAAAATGTATAAGTACCCCTCTAACTTATGCCCGAAATCTCAGAGACACACTTACACTATACTAAGGTCCCATTACCCCCCTGAACTTATTTTATAAATAATTTTATACCCCTTTTCAGTCTACGTGGTACTATCAACCAGATAGCTTGAAAAAATTGTCCACACGCGCTGGGCTAGAAGATAGTGCCACGTAGGCCGAAAAGGGGTAGAAAATTATTTATAAAATAAGTTTGAGGGTAATTGGACCTTAATATAATATAAGCGTGTCTATGAGATTTCAGGCATAGGTTGGGGGGTACTTATGCATTTTCCCTTTTTAAAAAGGAAAATCTTTTCTCCAAAAGTTTGAAACTTTTCACCTCAACACCAATTTATAAAAATTTCAAACTGTTTAGCTATATAATTCTTTTCCTAATTTTTGGAAAGTGAAATATAAAATGGTACACGAAAACTTCTATATGTGTTATTTGAGATTTTTATCAAACAAGAAGGGAGGATCCCCGCACCTGCATAATTATTAAAACCTAAGGCATTGACCCGCCCCGCTCCATCCCGCACCTGCTTAGAGACTTCCCCACCCCGCCTCATATAGTTTTAAACCCGCCTCGCCTTGCCCCACATAGCCTTAGACCAGAATCAGAATGCTGATTACAGTCAGCTTAGCCAAGGATGCTAGGCCCAGCACACCTGCAGCTTTGCAAGAGCTTGCAGTACCTCCTTTATTGCTTTAGTACCTAAGAAGAAGGGTGCCGACGATCTAAAACATATTACGCCCATTAATCTGATAGAAAGTGTGTATACAATTATATCTAAGCTAGTTTGAAAAAAGGTTTAGAAACTTTGTTTCTGATAAACAAGATGCTTTCTTTAGAGGAACGAAGATTATAGATGCTTCTCGTATTGCAAATGAGGTACTGAACTGGAGAATGAAGTAAGGGGAGCAAGAGATTCTATGTAAACTTGATGTGGAGAAGGGATAACGATTGCTGTTGCTTTCTATTCAACATTTTGCAGCACATGGTTTGTAAAGAAAAATGGCTTAAACAGATTAAGTTTTGTGTCGTATTCCATTTTGGTAAATGTTGAAGCTGTGGGATCCTTTCCATCTCAAAGAGGGTTGTCACAAGGTAACCCTGTGCTTTTTTTCTTTTCATTTCTATAACGGAAGCTTTTCGTAGCATGACACGAAAAGCAGTCCATAACTAATGGATAAGGGGTTCAGCGTAGAATCCAAAACAGGAGAAGAAATTTCAGTTTCTCATCTCTTATTTGCTGATGATACACTCAGTTTTTTGTGAAACTCAAACTGGCAAACTGAGACATCTGAAGAAGTTGCTTAATGTGTTTGAAATAGTCTCTGGCCTGCTCATTAACTTGAAAAAAATCAGTCAATTTCCAGTTAATATATAAAAGCAATCAAGTATGTCAATGAGTGATAGAGAAGTTTGAAAAAGGTTGGTCACATGACAGTCACAATACCTTTCATTGCGAGAGAGGATAACTTTGATCAATAGTTTGTTGGATAGCATTCCAACCTATTTCACGACCTTGTTTCCAATCCTAGGTAAGGTTATCAAGCAATTAAACAAAATAAGAAGGTTTTTAGGGAATAGCACTCAACACAAGTTTCATTTGGTGAAATGGGCTAGACTGCCCAAGGAGAAAGGACGAGGCTTTCTCAAGAAGGTGGTGAGAATTAAGCATGGAGGGAAGATAAACTGGCATAACAAGGTTGATAGATCATCACATGGTGTTGGTCCATGGAATCATATTAGCAAGTTATGGCAAGATTTTACTGGTAAGGTATCTATTCAAGTTGGCAACAGGGAAAACACACTCTTCTGGTTAGACAAATGGAGTAGCACCATTTCTCTAAAATAAGATTTTCCTATTTTGTTCAGTTTTGCTGTTGAATGTTGATACAAAATCCACAGAGAAGGCAATAGTGTCAAGCCCCGAGCCTACACCCCAGATATGGCTGACACTCGAGAACCATTGCTGGCCCCAAGCGAACCCTTGGCCTGACTTACTTACTCAGCGGAAGACTTAGCTTAATAAGGATAAACCCATATAACTCAATAATGTTAATAAAAATCATTCAACTAGCCAATAAGGCAAACTCAAGTCTTATAGAAAAACATATGAAATACAAAAGACTAAAGAACTATAACTATCCGTCTATGAAGCCTCTAAACAATGAGGGATGTTGGGACAAGACCCCCGAACATCCTAACAATTGAAATACTAGAAAGCAAGGTAAAAGGAGTCCTCCGGAAAGAAAGGAGGCTCACCAACTACTAACTCTGAGTGCTCAACTGGATCAACGAGGCGCTGGATGCTAATCCTGGTTACCTGTGTCTGCATCATAAAATGATGCATGCTAAATGACATCAGTACATTGAATATACGAGTATGTGAGAGGAAAACTAAACATAACATAAGCTTGAAAGAAATCTGAAAGGAACACTTACCTTGACTTTCAACTCATGAATGCTCAACTCAAATGCAAAGTAAAAACAACAATAATGGTGCAGTTTTTATACAAAGCATTCAAAACAGTAGATGTCAACTCAATGTATTAAAGAAATACAATAGCAACTCAGTTTACTCATATAATAAAGTTATATAATAATGTGGGAGTTTCTCTAACCGACAACCACCACTATGAGCCTAAGCGATGATACATCGTCTTGCCCACGTTGCTAGAACTGTCATAGAACGCCTTAACTAAGCGGATCCACTAGTCTATGCTAAAAAGCACTAAGGTGTCATATAAAAAGTATGACCCGTTCTACCCATGATGGCTACATGATTTATGGAGACTTGAGTTATTATGAACTCATGTCCCTATATCGGTGCTCAATATTACTCCCAAAATATACATAGCTCATGTGTTTGTAAAAACAAAACTCTTTCTTTGATTTGAGATAATTACTCAAAACTTAGCTTATAAGCTCTTTTGGAAATCAGTGTTTCCTTTCTTGTTTAAATGTTTTCACATTTTAACTCTTGCGAATACTTAGTTCCCGTATAACTTTTGAAGAAATGAACTTTTACTCTTACTCTTTACTCAACTCAAAACTTAAGTCTTTAAACAAAGTTAAAACGTTTGTGAAAGACTTTTGGAAAACTCTATGAACTTCTCTTGACTTAACTTTTAACCTCTTGACTTGATTCTTAACTTTCCTTGAATTGTAGTATGGATTCAAGGATCATGATCTCATGTTAATGATGATTTCATGATATTTAGACGTACCTTAGAGTGTAGAAATCGATTAGAAAACATAGGTACGTTGCTAAGGAACTCGTACGGAAAGAAGTGGGAAAAGGTGGGGCGTCCCTGGCGCTTTGAGAGGTGCGGGGCGCCAGCCTTGAAACTTTAGAGGCTGACTTGGGGTGCTCTGGATGGCGCAGCGTCCCATAGGTCAAGTTTCAGGACTGTTTTGGGGTGCGCTGAGAGGCGCGGCGCCCCAACCCTTTCCCTAGAAATCCCGAATGTTCTTCTTAGTTTTTCAACTCTAAGCCCTATAAATTCACTTGTTTCTTTCCCCAAAGATTTAGAATATATTATATCCTCAATATATGTAAGATTATACTCGAAATCACACCTAATTGTATGAATCAAACTCAAAACTTCACCAACAAGAACCCACAAGATTTCAAACGAATTTCATCTAGAACTCATAAGATTTGCTTTCAAAACAATACAACTTCGCTGAATTGAATCATGATTGGCACGTGGGTGAACTAATCCATCGCTAAGTGATCTCACATACCTCGTAGGGATTAACCCTTGGCGAAATCCACATGAAAATTCTCCAAGAAACTGATGAACCTTGAACTTTTCTTCTCCTTTCTCATCTTTTTCTTTTCTCCAAGCCCTAGCATGTTTTGGTAAAAGCGTAAACTGATATAATTCTGATTAGACCCTAACTTAATTACCAAAAACGAAATAAAACAAATGGGTAAGGAAAATACCAAACTACCCTTTAAAAATCCGGATTGGACTTTCCTTATCCAAACATCCCAACTTCCAATGGGCATATCTCACTCATACAAGCTCAAAATCGCACAAACTTGGCGGCGTTGGAAAGATAATTCAACGATATTTCCTACGGTATCTAGAAACACACCTAACTCATCCTGATCTATGAGTTATGGTTGTTTAAAGTTGACCCAAAACTCATTCTTAACTTAACTTAAACAAATTTCCAGATTTTCATTCTTTAAAAAAAAATGACTCTTTCTAATTCTAGCTCTTTTTAGTTCTTTCAATTAGCAAGATGTTACAATATCTCCCCCTCGGGAACATTCGTCCTTGAATGAGATTACTCTTAGTAGGCTAAGGGCGTAACATCAAACATTTAGTTCAAACACCCAACAATCAAGTCTAACACATCAAGTATATCAATTAAAGAGTACTAAGAAGAGAATTAGTACCTTGTTTTGGAATCTCTCCGTGCTCAAAGAGATGTGGATATCTCTTCTTCATATCCTCCTCAAATCCCCAAGTAGCTTCCTACACAACTGATTCCTCCAAAGAAATTTGACGAATGCTACTTCCTCAGTCCTCAACTTGCGAACTTGGCGATCTAGAATCTGAACCGGGATCTCCTCATAAGACAAGCCATCATTGATACTAATATCTTTAGTTGGTATGATAAGTGAAGGATCTCCCATCCATTTCTTCAACATGTAAATATGAAATACCGGATGAACCGCTGCTAACTCTTGAGGTAGCTCTAACTCATAAGCTACATTACTAACCCTCTTGGATATTCTGTAAGGGCCAATATACCGGGGAGTAAGCTTTCCCTTCTTACCAAATCTCATAACACCCTTCATGGGCGAAACTTTCAAATATACCCAATCATCTACTTCAAACTCTAAGTCTCTTCTCCTAACATCAATGTAGGATTTCTGACGATTCTGCACTGTTTTCAACCTCTCTTGAATGACTTTAACTTTCTCCATAGCTTGATGCACTAAATCTGGTCCTATCAACCCAGCTTCACCAACTTCAAACCATCCAATAGGAGATCTGCATCTTCTCCCATAAAGAGCTTCATAAGGAGCCATTTGGATGCTAGAGTGGTAACTATTGTTGTAAGCAAACTCAATGAGAGGTAGGTGATCATCCTAATTACCCTTGAAGTCAATCACACAGGCCTTGAACATATCTTCTAAGGTCTGAATAGTGCGCTCTGCTTGACCATTTGTCTGAAGATGAAAGGCAGTACTTAAGTTCACCTTTGAACCAAAACCTTTCTGAAAAGATTTCCAGAACTGTGTAGTAAATTGCACACCTCTATCTGAAATAATCGAAATTGGCACCCCATGGAGTCTAACTACTTCTTGAATATACAACTTAGCATAATCTTCTGCCGAATGGGTAGTCTTTACCGGCAAAAAGTGGGTTGATTTTGTCATTTTATCAACAATCACCCAAATAGAATCATGCTGCCTGCGAGACCTTGGTAAACGTATGATAAAGCCCATATTGATCATCTCCCATTTCCATTCTGAAAGTTCTATATTCTGAGCCATACCACCGGGCCTTTGGTGTTCTGCTTTAACTTGTTAGCCATTCTGATACTTAGCAACAAATTCTGCAATGCCCTTCTTCATACTACTCCACCAATAAAGTTCTCTCAAATCACGATACATCTTTGTGGAGCCCAGATGGATAGAATATCTAGAGCTATGAGCTTCCTCCATAATCCTTTCTTGAAGTTCATCCACCCTTGGTATGCACAATCTACCTTTATACCTCAAAACACCATCACCCCCTTGTTCAAAAGCTAATACTCTTTGCTTATGAAAAGTTGCCTTTAATTCAAACAAAATAGGATCTTGATCTTGTTTCTTTTTAACTTCTGACACTAATGATGATTCATCCCCATTCATCACAACTACTCCTCCTTCTGTGGAATCCATTAGTCGAACTCCCATTCGTGCAAGTCTATGCACATATCTTGCTAGCTCTTTATTAGCTTCCTCAAAATGGGAGGTACTACCCATAGACAACCTGCTCAAGGCATCAACAACAACATTAGCCTTACCTGGGTATATATAATACTCATGTCATAATCCTTGAGTAATTCTAACCACCTCCTCTGTATGAGATTAAACTCTTTCTGACTAAACACATACTGGAGACTCTTGTGATCAGTGAATGCATCAACATGAACACCATACAAATAATGACACCATATCTTCAAAGCAAATACTACGACAGCCAACTTTAAGTCATGGGTGGAGGTAATTCTTCTCATGGACTTTCAACCGTCTGGAGGCATAAGCTATAACTTTGCCTTACTGCATTAACACACAACCCAAACCAACTCTGGACACATCAGAATATACAACAAAGCCTTGCGTACCTTCTGGTAAGGTCAATACTGGGTAGTAGTCAACCTCTTTTTCAATTCCTGAAAGCTTTTCTCACAAGCTTCAGACTATTGAAACTTCACTGTTTTCTGAGTCAACTTGGTCAAAGGAGATGAAATAGATGAGAACCCCTTCACGAACCTTATATAATACCCAGCCAACCCCAAGAAACTCCTAATATCAGTTGGAGATGTGGGTCTAGGCCAATTCTGCACTGCCTCTATTTTCTGGGTATCAACTCTAATTCCATTACCAGAAACTATGTGGCCCAAGAATGCCACGGACTCAAGCTAAAACTCACATTTAGAGAACTTAGCATACAACTCCTTATCTTTTAGAGTTTGGAGAACTATTCTGAGATGGCTAGCATGATCTTCCTCATTCCTCTAATAGATTAGTGTGTCATCAATGAATACGATAACAAAAATATCTAAATAAGGCTTGAATAATCTATTCATAAGGTCCATGAACGCTGCAGGTGAATTGGTTAAACTGAACGACATGACCATAAACTCATAATGACCATTACGGGTTCTGAATGCTATCTTTGGAATATCAGATTCCTTTACTTTCAACTGATGGTTGCCAGATCTGAGGTCTATCTTAGAGAAACAAGAAGCACCCTGAAGCTGATAAAAAAAATCATCAATTCTTGGAAGAGGGTACTTATTCTTGATGGTAACCTTGTTCAATTGGCGGTAATCTATACACATCCTAAGGGAACCATCTTTCTTTCTCACAAATAAGACTGGAGCACCACAAGGTAAGACACTTGGACGAATAAAAACCTTATCAAAGAGATCTTTCAACTGTTCTTTTAACTCTTTCAACTCAGCTAGGGGCCATTCTATATGGCAGAATAGAGATAAGACGAGTATCGGGAAGAATGTCTATGCCAAAGTCTATTTCTCTCTCAGGAGGGACTCATGTTAGATCATCAGGAAAGACTTCAGGAAACTCACTCATGACTGGAACTGACTCAATAGGAGATATATGAACACTAGAGTCATTAACTTGGACTAAGGGATAGACACAACCCTTGGAAACTAACTTTCTCGCCTTAAGGTACGAAATAAAACGACCCTTAGGCACTGCTGAACTACTCTTCCACTCTATAACTAGCTCATTAGGAATTTGGAACCTAACGACTCGAGTTCTACAATCAATGGAGGCATAACATGCATGAAGCCAGTCCATACCTAGAATGACATCCAAATCTACCATGTCTAACTCAACTAAATCAACCATGGTGCTCTTGTGATTAATGGAAATGACAGAATCACGATATACTCACTCAGCTAGAATAGATTCTCCAATAGGTGTAGAAACACAAAAAAGTTCACAAAGTTTCTCAGGAAGAACATCAAAATTATTTGCAACATAAGGAGTTACAAAAAATAAACTTGCTCCTGGGTCTGGCAAAGCATAAACATCAAGAGAAAAGACTTTGATCATACCAGTGATACTTTTTGCAGTTTCTCAACTAAAATCTTCGGATCCTCAATAGTGCTTGAACTAGAGAAACTTGGAGGATTCATCCTCAAGAACTCTCGGATCCTCAAAGTATCAACCAGTTCCTGTCTAGCTCCTCTTTGTTGCCCAACCTGGTTAGTCACAGCTTGGCTTAACATTTAAATTGCTTCCCTGAACTCAGCATTCATGACTCCTTGGGGTTGTATTTCAGGTGTATTAGGTACCCCTTGCTCCTCAATGTTCCTCCTAGTAGGACGACAACAAACAACTCTTCGTGGAGGCATGATTTCTGAAACACACGCGCTAGCACGAGTTAGAAAGAAACTCTTTAGATATAAATATCTAACGTACAAATGAGTATGAATGGAGTTAGATAATTTCCTAAGTGTTGCAGCCTCCTAATTATAGATGTGGCGCACTTCACACCGATAACTAGGACTTTATAGACACGACTTCATAGACTTCCTAGGACTCTTGAACTCTGTGCTCTGATACCAAGTTTGTCACGCCCCCAGCCTACACCCCGGACGTGGCTGGCACTTGAGAACCATTGTTGGCCCCAAGCAAACCCTTGGCCCAACTTACTTACTCAGCAAAAGACTTAGGTTAACAAGGATAAACCCATATAACGCAAAAATGTTAATAAAAAGCATTCAACTAGCCAATAATGCAAACTCAAGTCTTATAGCAAAACATCTGAAATACAAAAGACTAAAGAACTATAACTATCTGTCTATGAAGCCTTTA
Organism: Solanum acaule; assembly: GCA_036250505.1. Classification (NCBI taxonomy): domain Eukaryota; kingdom Viridiplantae; phylum Streptophyta; class Magnoliopsida; order Solanales; family Solanaceae; genus Solanum; species Solanum acaule. Next base: position 16,461 of record JAJOOR010023731.1, read on the forward strand.
TGCAATAAGGGATGTCGGGACAACACCCCTGATCATCCTAACAACTGAAATACTAGAAAACAGGGTAAAAGGAGTCCTCCAAAAGCAAGGAGGCTCACCAACTGACTCTGAGTGCTTAATTGGATCAACGAGGCTCTGGATGCTGATCCTAGTTAACTGTGTCTGCATCGTAAAATGATGCAGGCCAAATAGCATCAGTACATTGAATGTACAAGTATGCGAGGGGAAAACTAAACATAACATAAGCTTGAAAGAAATATGAAAGGAACACTTACCTTGGCTTTATTCAACTCATGAATACTCAACTCAAATGCAAAGTAAAAACAACAATAAAGGTGCAATTTATACAAAGCATTTAAAACAGTAGATGTCAACTCAATGTATTAAAGAAATACAATAGCAACTCAATTTACTCAAATAATTAAGTAATATAATACTGTGGGAATTTCTCTAACTGACAACCACCACTATGAGCCTAAGTGATGATACAACGTCTTGGTCACGCTGCAAGAACTGTCATATACTTTGGTGTCATATAGAATGCCTTAACTAAGTGGATCCACTAGTCTATGCTAAAAAAGCACTAAGGTGTCATCTAAAAAGTATGACCCTTTCTACCCATATGGCTACACGGTTTATGGAGATTTGAGTTATTATGAACTCGCGTCCCCATATCGGTGCTCAATACTTCTCCTAAAATATACTTAGCTCATGTGTTTGTTAAAACTAAACTCTTTCTTTGATTTGAGATAATTACTCAAAACTTAGCTTAAAAACTCTCTTGGAAATCGATGTTTCCTTTCTTATTTAAATGTGAAACATTTTAACTCTTGGGAATACTTAGTTCCCGTATAACTTTTGAAGAAATGAACTTTTACTCTTACTCTTTACTCAACTCAAAACCTAAGTCTTTAAACAAAGTTAAAACGTTTGTGAAAGACTTTTGGAAAACTCTATGAACTTCTCTTGACTTAACTTTTAACCTCTTGACTTGACTCTTAACTTTCCTTGAATTGAAGTATCGATTCAAGTGTCACAACCCGAGAGCACCCCCTAGTCGTAACACGGTGTACTTGACCCCGAAGGGGTCTCATACAAGCCTCTAGCATCATCATAACATAAGACATAGAAATAATGCAAAAAATTTAAAACTTTTACAATCGAAGTTCAACTCCGCTTTTCATAGAAGAAAATCATAGGAAATCTAGACTTTGTCTCATTTACCATCTAAACATAGGAATATAAAGTTTTGGACTTAGCCCTTTACATCAATAAAAGTCTCAATATATGAGATACAAATGAATTAAGAAATAGGAAATCCTGTCCTCGAACTTGAGGACTCACCACAACTTGGAGATAAGCAATCCAAGTCTTCTTTAAAAGGAGAGTGAAAGTCACCTAGCCAGAACCTACACTCCTTAAGATGTAGAAGGAAGAAGGCGTTAGAACATAATATGCACTATGTATGGAAACATGCATAAAATCCTTAAAACATGATAAAAAGGACATTTTATTTGAAAAGAATACATTTACCAAGTTTGGAAACCAACATACATTTTCAATGTCAAAGACAAGCCATAGTCACATTTATATTCACAACATGGTAACACCAACACCTTAGTGACCCCTAAGGAATACTTGTGCAATGTATGGTTGGCATCCCATAATACCAACCATACCAAGTACCCATTTGAAGCTACCTTGGTCATACATATCATATTTGGACCTCATCATAATCAATAGTCATCAACAAGAAAGTAGTCATGTACATTACTTGAACATAAGGAAAGTCATTCATATCAACTATCCATTCAACATACTTGTATACCTTCAATCTCATCATAACATAAAAGAACCATCCCATAACATCCTACTAAGTCTACTTGTGCAATATGGAAATGAAGTCCCACACCCTCACTCCTACTAAGTAAACTCACCAAGAAGTCATAGTTTAGTTCATGTCTCATTCATTATCTTGTCATATAGGGAAGAATAGCTATAACCGACATAGACCATGTGAGCTACATGGAATTTAGTGTCGTGTAACCCCTCACCGAAAGAGGGTGTACTACTTGCCTAAGGTAGAACTAACATGTTTAGCCTTAAGGTGGATCCACTAGCTAAAGTCCTATTTTCGCACATAGTTATGGGATAGGGAGATTGCTTCTAGAAACCCGCCCTATTTCATTGGCAGAGGGGCTTCCATCTCATGAGTTCACTTGGATGACCTAACCTATTGCATTGGCAGAAGGGCCTTTTCCTCATTGTCCATATCCACTCGGTGTTTAGCATTATTTCCCAAATTATACATAAATAGTCTTAGATTGCAATTGCATAGGAATACTCTACCCTTCATTCAATACAATTCAACATAATGGCTCATAGATTCGTTTATAGGTGAGAATGTACTTTCAACCTTAGAATCAACAATAACATGTGAGTAGAACTTTAACATAGCATTCATAGTATTTTCATGAGAAGTAGCCTTTCAATAAAACAACCATGTCTTCACCAACCTAGACAAATCATACATGAATATGTAAAAAGGGTATGGGCAGAATTGATATGTCAATAACGCCTCAACGTACCCAATGGTGACAAGATCTTTACCTTTCAAGTGAAGTATAAGTTCACATACAACCTTTATCATTCATGAATAAATCTTCATAATTTACCCCCTTCATGGGTCATGAACCAAGTATCACAAGCACACTTAGAAATAATACTTTAAGCAAGAATAAAACAAGATTCAATAACCAATTTAACATAGATACAACTCATAGTCTTCAGTTTGCATCAACAAACCCATCATAATTCATGAAATTGGGGTCATAGGGTAACACATGGGTTCATGGGGAATTTCACAATAAAAATCACCATTTAACATGAATTCACCATAATATGTGACAATTAACACAATGAAATTATTTTTAAGAAGAACCCATGGCTAGAATATAAACCTTAGTTTTTGAACGATATAACAAATTTTGAAATTAGAGTTGGAAGGGCTTCATGGAGAAAAGTGTTCCATGAATCAAAGTCCCCATACCTTGATTGAAGCCTTGCGCACAAATTTGAGTTGAGAGGATGGATTATTGAGCCCTAATCTTTAAGTTCTTGGTGTTCTTCAATGGAGGAATTCTAGAGAGAGAAATATTGAGAGAGGAGAGGATTTTGGGGAATCATTTGGGTGTTTGAGTTTTTCACTTCCAAATAGGTGAAATTGACTTTTATACAATATATAAACCACCCCCTAAAATACCCAAAACACCCCCACATTAATTGGACATAAAAATTAAATGACTTAATTGATCCTCACTAAAGGTCCTCGTTCGGTTGTCACGCCCATCTTCACGAGCCGTGGTGAGGACCACGACTCGTGGTCCCTCTCATGAAGATTGGGACACTGGCTTGGCATTTGGTGCTTTTGGCTCATGAGCCAAGTTATCTCCACGGGCCCCTTTACGACTCGTGAAGTGGATCACGGCAGGTGGTCATACCCGTGGACAATTTAGGCAGTAGCCTCTCCAAGATGGCACAAGGCCAACACGCCCAAGGCATCACCACGAGGGTCTCCACGAGCCGTGGTCCCTCCCGTTGTCCTTGAGGGAGTAGCCTCTCCACTTGGGGCCTTGCTCATTTGCCTAAGGCAACTCCACGAGCACCTCCTATGGTCGTGGTCATGACCACAGACCGTGGTGATAGCCGTGGAAGTTGAGGCAGTAGCTAGGAAGTTTGGTGGCCAAACTTTTATGCTCAAGGCAAGGCCACACCCACCCTCACGAGCCGTGGTGAGGACCATGACTCGTGGTCCTTCTCGTGAAGGGTGAGGCAGTAGCTAATGGCTAGGGGCATCTTTGGCCTTTTGGCTTTGGCTTGTCCCCTTGGCCATGGCCCTTGCCTCTTGGCCTTGACCCTATAACTCATATTCAAGACGTTCATCCTCACGTTTAGGCTCTAGTTTAACCTAGTATTCTCCGGAGTGTTACATTATCTCCACCTTAAGAACATTCATCCTCGAATAAAACTTTAGACACCTCAAGGAAATGAAGACTCAAGACTAGCAGCCCAACAAGCCTTTATCATAACAAAATGTACAATTTATAGAAGGAAACATCCACTCCATCTTAAGACATAAACCATGCAAACACAAGATAATAGGAACTTAATCCCACAACTCATTATGCACAAAACTTATCATCTCATATCATTTTAGGAGGAACTACCTTCTCCAACTTGAACAAGCTCAATACAACAACAAAGAGTCAATATGCCATTTCATCAAAGAATAGCTAAGCATGTTCAACACAACATCTCATGAAGTCAAATATGCAATCACCACATTAAAGTACAAACCAACATGAGGAACATATAAGCCATGGAAACTCAATTTATACTAAATTATGAATTCTCACAAGAACATGCATATTATAAGGAAATCATGAAAACTCTTTCAATACACATGATCCCCAAAACACAAAAATTCAAGAGAGATTACTTACCTCAAGTTTAGGTAGAAGCAGAAAGAAAAAAATGATTAATAACAAGACTTCATATCGGCCTTCGCCTCCCATGTAGCACTCTCAACTAAGTGATTCCTCCATAAAACCTTAACCAAGTTACTTCTTTGTTTCTTAACCTTTTCACTTGTCGGTCCAAAATCTCAATCGGTACCTCTTCATAGGAAAGATTCTCATCAACCCCTAAACCATCTAAAGGAAGGATGGATATCGGATCACCAATGCACTTTTTGAGCATGGAAACATGAAACACCGGGTGAACCGAAGCCAACTCACTTGGCAAGTCTAATTCGTAAGCAACCTTCTCTATTCGCTTCAAGATTTGATATGGGCCCACATACCGGGGGCATAGTTTCCCTTTCTTATTGAATCTCATCACACCTCTCATAGGTGAGATTTTAAAATAGACCCAATCACCAACCTCGAATTCTAGAGCCCTTTTTCTAATGTCGGAATAAGACTTTTGCTGACTTTGGGCCGTATTTAACCTTTCCCTAATGACACATACATTTTCAATGGCATCATAGACTAATTTGGGACCAAGTAGAGCAACTTCAACTACTTCAAACCACCCAACTGGAGATCTACACCTCCTACCATACAATGCTTCAAACGGTGCCATGACAATACTTGAGTGGTAGCTATTGTTGTAGGCAAACTCTATCAATGGAAGATGGTCATCCCAACAACCCTTGAAGTCAATCACACATGCCCTCAACATATCCTCTAAGGTTTGAATGGTGCGTTTCGCTTGACCATCCGTTTGAGGGTGAAAAGCGGTACTAAGCTTAACATGGGTACCAAGCCCTTTTTGGAATGCCTTCCAAAAGTGTGAAGTAAATTGAGCACCCCAATCTGAAATGATAGATAAGGGAACCCCATGCAACTTCACTATTTCATTAATGTACAACTTGGCATAGTCTTCCGCCGAATAAGACACCTTGACGGGAATAAAGTGGGCTGATTTTGTCATTCTATCAACAATGACCCAAATAAAATCGTGTTGCCTTCGAGTACGAGGTAATCCCACCACAAAATCCATATTCACATCCTCCCACTTCCAAGTGGGAATATCTATATTTTGGGACAAGCCTCCCAGTTTCATGTGTTCGGCCTTTACTTGTTGGCAATTTGGACATTTGGCTACGAAACTTGCTATATCCTTCTTCATACCATTCCACCAATAGATTTCCCATAGATCACGGTACATCTTAGTGGCTCCCGGATGAATAGAATATCACGAACCATAGGCCTCATTCAAGATTTGCTCTCTCAAGCCATCAATATCCGGAACACATAGTCGGCCTTGATACCTAAGCACTCCATCTCCCCCTTGGAGAAAGCCTCAACGGACTTGTTGAGTACCAATTCTTTCAACTCCATTAAAATAAGATCAAGATGTTGTTTGGACTTCACATCAACAACCAATGACGATTCGAAACTATGATGAACCATGAAACCACCCTTGGAAGAATCCACTAGTTGGACACCCAACTGGGCCAACCTATGCACATCACGAACCAAATCCTTCTTCTCATCTTCTACATGAGACACACTACCCATTGAAAATCGACTAAGAACATTCGCTACCACATTAGCTTTGCCGGGGTGGTAAAGGACACTCATGTCATAGTCTTTCAACAATTCTAACCACCTTCTTTGCCGGAGGTTCAATTCTTTTTGGCTAAAAACATATTGAAGACTCTTGTGGTCGGTGAACACATCTACATGGACCCTATATAAGTAGTGTCTCCATATTTTCAAAGAAAATACCACTGCCGCAAGCTCAAGATCATGAGTCGGGTAGTTTTTCTCATATATCTTGAGTTGCCTTGATGCATAAGCAATTACTTCCCCATGTTACATAAGGACACAACCTAGACCTACTCGAGAAGCGTCACAATAAACCACAAACCTATCGGTACCCTCCGATAAGGTCAAAAGCGGAGTGGAGGTGAGTTTATCCTTCAACTCTTGGAAGCTTTTCTCACAAGCCTCCGACCACACAAATTTGGCCTTCTTTTGGGTTAAGGCTGTCAATAGAGACACAATTGAGGAGAAACCCTCAACAAATCTTCTATAGTAACCGGTCAACCCTAGGAAGCTTCTAATGTCGGTAGGAGTTAGAGGCCTAGGCCAACCTTTGACCGCCTCCGTCTTCTTCGGATCCACCTCAATACCCATACCCGACACAATATACCCAAGGAAGGCAACCAACTTGAGCCAAAACTCACATTTACTAAACTTAGCATATAATTGGTTATCCTTGAGGACTTACAACACCACTCTCAAATGGTTCATATGGTCACTCTCACTTTTAGAATAGATCAAGATATCATCTATAAACACAATGACGAATATGTCGAGATAATTCTGGAAAACCCTATTCATAAGGTCCATATAAGCCGCCGGGGCATTTGTTAGACCAAATGACATCACAAGGAACTCATAGTGCCCATATCTAGTTTGGAAAGATGCCTTGGGAATGTCAACCCCTCTCACCCTAAGTTGGTGATATCCCGAACGAAGTTCTATTTTGGAGAAAAAATTATCCCCTTGGAGTTGGTCAAATAAATCATCAATTCTAGGAAGTGGGTATGTGTTCTTAATGGTCACCTTGTTTAATTTCCGATAATCAATACACATTCTAAGGGATCCATCTTTCTTTTTCACAAACAACACCAGAGCACCCCATTGAGATATGCTTGGTTGAATAAAACCTTTGTCTAACAAGTCCTTGAGTTGCTCTTTCAACTCTTTCAATTCGGTCGGAGCCATTCTATAAGGAGGGATAGATATGGGTTGTGTATCCGGCAAAATATCAATGCCAAATTCTATTTCCTATTTGGGAGGAATGCCGAGCAAGTCATCGGGAAAGACTTCAGGAAAATCACTCACCACGGGTACCGACTCTAAGGAAGGGACCTTGGACTCAACATCCATGATCCTAACAATATGATACATGCACCCCTTAGAAATCATTTTCCTAGCTTTTAGACATGAAACAAATTGACCTCTAGGAATAGAATTTCCCCCTTTCCACTCTAAAATTGGCTCCTTCAGGAATTGAAATTTGACCACCCGGGTCCTACAATCTATTGAAGCATAACAAGCATGCAACCAATCCATGCCTAGAATTACATCAAAATCAAGCATATCTAATTCAACCAAATGAACTAAAGTGACTTTATGTGACAAAGAAATAGGAAAACTCCTATAGACTCTTTTTTCCACTACCGAGTCACCAATTGGGGTAGACACCGAGAAAGGTTCTTCTAACACATCGAGGAGCATCTCAAATTTCATAGCTACAAAAGGTGTAACAAATGACAATGTGGCACCGAGGTCTAATAATGCATAAACATCAATCGAAAAGACTTCCAACTTACCCGTTACAACATCCAGAGAGCTCTCTTGATCACCTCTAGTTTGGAAAGCATAGAAGCGATTCTTCTTTGGAGCCTCAGAATTGGAACCACTTGGTGTTGCTTGATTACCCTCCTTTCCCTTGGCCGCACGAGTTGGACAATCTTTCAATTGATGCCCACTTTTGCCACATCCATAGCACACACCCATACCGGTAAGACATTTCCCCTCATGCTTCTTACCACATTTTGCACATGTAGGCCTCTCCATGGAAGATACTCACCTATTGCCTCCTTGAGGCTTAGGGTTAGGAACCCTATCTTTGTTGGGTCTTGGAGCATTGGAGGAACTTTGATTGGTGAACCTCTTCTTGAACCTTGGTCCACTTTGACCCTTAAACTTACCCTTAGAAGAACTTCCATCATCGGTCTTTGCCCTCTTTACCTTTCTATTCTTCTTCCTAAGCCTTGATTCCTCAAATTGTTGATCATAGAACATTAGACGTGAAATGTCCATATTGTCATGAAGCATAGCCACACGACATTCTTCCTCAATTGAGTCGGACACACCCATCACAAACCAGCTCATTTCATCTCTAGGATTAGACACCAAAGATGGGGCATATTTGGACAACTTAGTGAATCTCAAGGAGTATTCTTGGACACTCATCCCTCCTTGACGGAGATTGAGGAACTCCTCAACTTTGGCTTCCATGTTCTCACAGGGAAATAATCTATCAAGGAATGCTTTCTTGAAAACTTCCCAACTTATGGGATCCGCTCTTATAGCCCTATTATCCTTCCATTGCGTATACATACTTGGGCCACATCCTTCAATTAATACCCCTCTAGTTCGGATTTCTCAATAGAAGTCACCCCCATATCATCCACTATCTTATAAACCTCCTTTAAAAACTCTTGTGGGTCCTTATTCACTTTGGAACCCAAGAAAATAGAAGGGTTCATCCTAGTGAAATCTCTCAACCTTGAGGCCATGGTACTCACATTAGGGTTTACCCGGGGCCCAACTTTTTGGTTGGCTTGGGTCGTCATAGCTTAGGCTTGAGTGGTGACGTCTTGAGTTTGAGCCGTCATGAGTTGGGTCAAAGTTTGGAAAGCCGCCCTTATCTTAACATTAGTCATGACCCCTTCATCATTAGGAGCTTGAGGGTCTTGAGGAGCTTGAGGGAACCTCCTCATTCACATTCTCCTCTTGTGCCCTCCTAGCATTACCTCTTCTTGTATTCATTTCCTATAATCACAAGAAAAGGGTTAGGAGAAAGGACTTCATAGGGTTAGGACTCTAAAGCACGACTAAAAAGTAATGAAAAAGAGAAAGTTCCTAAACATCTTATAGCCTCTCATTCATAAGTGTGATGCGTTTCACACTTATGAACAAGACTCTACTAAACGTGGTTCATGAGACGTCAACCTAAATATCATTCCCAAAGCCTTATGTTCTGATACAAAGTTTGTCATGACCCGAGAGCACCCCCTAGTCGTAACACGGCGTACTTAACCCCGAAGGGGTCTCATACAAGCCTCTAGCATCATCATAACATATGACATAGAAATAATGCGGAAAATTTAAGACTTTTAAGATCTAAATTCAACTCCACTTTTCATAGAAGAAAATCATAGGAAATCCAAGTCTTCTTCAAAAGGAGAGCGAAAGTCACCTAGCTGAAACCTACACTCATTAAGATGTAGAAGGAAGAAGGGGTTAGCACATAATATGTACTATGTATGGAAACATGCATAAAATCCTTAAAACATGATAAAAAGGACATTTTATTTGAAAAGAATGCATTTACCAAGTTTGGAAACCAACATACATTTTCAATGTCAAAGACAAGCCATAATCACATTTATATTCACAACATGGTAACACCAACACCTTAGTGACCCCTAAGGAACACTTGTGCAATGTATGGTTGGCATCCCATAATACCAACCATACTAAGTACCTCTTTGAAGCTACCTTGGTCATACATATCATCTTTGGACCTCATCATAATCAATAGTCATCAACAAGAAAGTAGTCATGTACATTACTTGAACATAAGGAAAGTCATTCATATCAACTATCCATTCAACATACTTGTATACCTTCAATCTCATCATAACATAAAAGAACCATCCCATAACATCCTACTAAGTCTACTTGTGCAATATGGAAGTGAAGTCCCATACCCTCACTCTTACTAAGTAAATTCACCAAGAAGTACTAGTTTAGTTCATGTCTCATTCATTATCTTGTCATATAGGGAAGAATAGCTATAACTGACATAGACCATGTGAGCTACATGGAATCCGGTGTCGTGTAACCCCACACTGAAAGAGGGTGTCCTACTTGCCTAAGGTAGAACTAACATGTTTAGCCTTAAGGTGGATCCATTAGCTAAAGTCCTATGTTGGTACATAGTTATGGAATAGGGAGATTTCTTCTAGAAACCCACCCTATTGCATTGGCGGAGGGGCTTCCATCTCATGAGTTCACTTGGATGACCCAACCTATTGCATTGGCGGAAGGGGCTTTTCCTCATTGTCCATATCCACTCGGTGCTTAGCATTATTTCCCTAATTATACATAAATAGTCTTAGATTTCATTTGCATGTGTGAAGGAGTACTTTACCCTTTATTCAATACAATTCATCATAATGGCTCATAGATTCATTTAAAGGTGAGAGTATACTTTCAACCTTAGAATCAACAATAATATGTGAGTAGAACTTTAACATAACATTCATAGTGTTTTCATGAGAAGTAGCCTTTCAATCAAACAACCATGTCGTCACCGTCGTAGACAAATCTTACATGAATATGTAAAAAGGGTAAGGGAAGAATTGATCTTTCAATAACACCTCAACGTACCCAATGGTGACAAGATCTTTACCTTTCAAGTGAATTATAAGTTCACATACAACATTTATCATTCATGAACAAACCTTCACAATTTACCCCCTTCATGGGTCATGAACCAAGTCTCACAAGCACACTTAGAAATACTACTTTAAGCATGAATAAAACAAGTTTCAATAACCAATTTTACATAGATACAACTCATAGTCTTCACTTTGCATCAACAAACCCATCATAATTCATAAAATTAGGATCATGGGGTGACACATGGGTTCATGGGGAATTTCACAATAAAAATCACCATTTAACATGAATTCACCATAATATGTGACAATTAACACAATGGAATTATTTTTAAGAAGAACCCATGGCTAGAATATAAACCTTAGTTTTTGAACGATATAACAAATTTTGAAATTAGAGTTGGAAGGGCTTCATGGAGAAAAGTGTTCCATGAATCAAAGTCCCCATACCTTGATTGAAGCCTTGCGCACAAATTTGAGTTGAGAGGATGGATTATTGAGCCCTAATCTTTAAGTTCTTGGTGTTCTTCAATGGAGGAATTCTAGAGAGAGAAATATTGATAGAGGAGAGGATTTTGGGGAATCATTTGGGTGTTTGAGTTTTTCACTTCCAAATAGGTGAAATTGACTTTTATACAATATATAAACCACCCCCTAAAATACCCAAAACACCCCCACATTAATTGGACATAAAAAGTAAATGACTTAATTGACCCTCACTAAAGGTCCCCGTCCAGTTGTCACGTCCATCTTCACGAACCGTGGTGAGGACCACGACTCGTGGTCCCTCTCGTGAAGATTGGGACAGTGGTTTGGCGTTTGGGGATTTTGGCTCATGAGCCCAAGTCATCTCCACGGGCCACTTCACGGCTCGTGAAGTGGACCACGATACCTAGTCATTCCCTTGGAGGTTTGAGGCAGTAGCCTCTCCAAGATGGCACAAGGCCTGCATTCCTATGGCATCACCACGAGGGGCTCCACGAGCCGTGGTGAAGACCACGAGCCGTGGTCCCTCCCGTGGACCTTGAGGGAGTAGCCTCTCCACTTGGGGGCTTTCTTATTTGCCTAAGGCAACTCCACGAGCACCTCCCATGGTCGTGGTCATGACCATGGACCATGGTGATGGCCGTGGAAGTTGAGGCAGTAGCTAGAAAGTTTGGTGGCCAAAATTTTATGCTCAAGGCAAGGCCACGCCCACCCTCACAAGTTGTGGTGAGGACCACGATTCATAGTCCTTCTCATGAAGGGTGAGGTAGTAGCTAATGGCTAGGGGAAGCCTTGGCCTTTTGGCTTTGTCTTGTACCCTTGGCCATGGCACTTGCCTTTTAGACTTGTCCCCTATAACTCATATTCATGACGTTCATCCTCACATTTAGGCCGTAGTTTAACCTAGCATTCTCCATAGTGTTACATCAAGGCTCATGATCTCATGTTAATGATGATTTCATGATGTTTAGACATACCTTAGAGTGTAGAAATTGACTAGAAAACATAGGTATGTTGCTAAGGAACTCGTATGAAAAGAAGTGGGAAAGGTGGAAGGACTAGCGTCCCTGGCACTCTGAGAGGTGCGGGGCGCCAACCTTGAAACTTCAGAGGCTGACTTGGGGCGCTATGGCTGGCGCGGCGCCCCATAGGCCAAATTTCAGGAGCTATTTTGGGTGTGTGGAGAGGCGCGAAGCCCCTGCCCGTTCCCAGAAAATCCCAATTTTTCTTCTTTATTTTTCAACTCTAAACCCTCTAAATTCACTTGGTTCTTTCCCCAAACACTTAGAATCGACTATATCCTCAATATATGTAAGATTCTACTCGAAATGACACCTAATTGTATGAATCAAACTCAAGAAACTTCAACAACAAGAACCCACAAGATTTTAAGTGACTTTCATCAAGAACTCATAAGATTTGCTTTCAAAACAATACAACTTCACTAAATTGAATCATGATTGGCGCATGGGTGAACAAACCCAACGCTATGTGATCTCACATACCTCGTAGGGATTAACCCTTGGCAAAATCCACACGAAAATTCTCCAAGAAATCGACAAACCTTGAACTTTTCTAATCCTTTCTCCTCTTTTCTCTTTTCTCCAAGCCCTAGCGTGTTTTGGTAAAAGCGTAAACTGATCTAATTTTGATTAGACCCTAACTTAATTACTAAAAATGAAATAAAACAATCGGGTAAGGAAAAGACCAAACTACCCTTTAAAAATCTAGATTGGACTTTCCTTATCCAAACAACCCAACTTCCAATGGGCATATCTCACTCATATGAACTCAGAATCGCGCAAACTCGGCAGAGTTGGAAAGATAATTCAACGATCTTTCCTACGGTATCGAGAAACACACCTAAATCATCTTGATCTAGGAGTTAAGGCCGTTTTAAGTTGACCCAAAACTCATTCTTAACTTAACTTAAACAAATTTCCAGATTTTCATTCTTTAAAAAAATGACTCTTTCTAATTCTAGCTCTTTCTAGTTCTTTCAATTAGCGAGATGTTACATCTAGAACATTACTTTCAGAAGGCAATGCCATGATGATGAGTTGCTTTGGAAAGATTCAGGATATACTACAACAACAACTACATACCCAGTGTAATCTCACAAAGCGCGGTTCGGGGAAGATAGAGTGTATGTAGACCTTGCCCCTACCAAGTTAATTTAGGATATCCAGATGCGAAATGCTTCAAAGAAGAATTTAGATTTACTTTTGATTAGGATCAACTTTAACATATCATGGTTCATTCAATAATAATTGTCAACTTTGTCTATATGAGCTTCACCATAGTAAAGTTAGTCCCAACCTGGATAAATTTAGAGTTACATTAGGTTTGTTGACAACTAGCTAGCTAAAAAATAGTCTCTATGTGAATGCACTAATTTTACCTGAGTAGAGCAGAGAGGATGCAAATAACATTATTTGGGAAAGGTAACATTATTATATAAAATTCATCACAAAGTTTGTGCTAAGAGCTATCTTGATAGCTTACAAAAACGCAAAAAACCATAGAGTAAATCTTCGCTCTAATACAAAATTTCCTTCAAAGAATCTTGAGTTCCTTACCTTCCAAATAGTCCACCATATACATCCAGGTAATCTTTTCGAATGTCAATCTTTAAGACTTGCTAGCTATTTGTTGTGAATAAACCACCTATTTGGAAAAAAAATGAAGTCTTCTGTCAAACTATATAATTGTATGTTATTCAGTCTAAGATGAAGCTGCATAAAATGCAGGGTAATCCCTTGTACATTCTTCCTCCATTTCAAAACATAGATTTTGAACTTCTGTTGATCTATTGTATTACCATATTCCAACAATTTTAATTGTTAATTATCTAGTATCATAATAATGTTACTAATCTTCCTGTATATTTTTACCCATCCCTGAATAAGTAGTCCAAGATTGGAGATGCATATTTACCAAATGAGAATATTCTAATATCGATAAAATTAAAAAGAAGTGAACATGCAGACTATATGTATATGTAGCCACCATATACATGTGACGTTTGCTTCTATAATTTCGATTTTATCATCTCAAACATAATTTTCAAACTAAATAGGTGATTAAAATAATTTTTTTAATATAAAGTTTGTCATACTTAAGATAAGATGCACATGCCGAGTGACTAGCTCTTCAATAAATAACAAGGCACCTAGGGACTTCACAATTTTTGGAAGCCTGTCATTCTACTAGTGAAATGCCACCGAGTTTATTATTTACAAGTAGCAATCATATCAACTACCTTTGAGCACATGAAATGCCCAGTGGGAGATGTGGTGTTTCATCTTCTGAACTACTATCCACCAGCATTTGAAACTAGTGTTTTTCTTTTTCATCCCTTTGGTAGCTATTTCCTCTTCCTCAAACAGATTGATTTTTCATTTATTTGAACGTTTCTCCAATGTTTTATGGTATTGGGAGCATATATCTACTTTAACTACTGATTGTAACTCTTTTGCTTTCGGCCTCCGCTGCTAACCACAATAGATGCCATTTATATGTTTTTTGTTAATTCACCTGACCCCCAGATATCTTTAACAATTCCATGAAAGGTTATTTTTGATGAAAGCATGTTGAATCCTTTTGTACTGGTACGCGTTACTAAATTAACTTTGAAGCTTAAACATGGCTTCCCACCTATCCACCAGTAATGAATGTGAATTTCATTGTTCAGTCTAATAACATTGACTCACTAATTGTGGAAGATCTCTTGATTAACCAAGCAAATTGGGTAAGATCTCCATCCCTCCTAAAAGTATTACTCTAGTTTGTTTAAATTTGTTTGTCTTACTTTTCTTTTTAGTTCTTGTAGAAAAGAATGCCCCTTTCCCTTTTCGGCAACTCTTTAATTTCAACTTTCCGCAATGTTTAATTTCAACTCTTTAATTTCTCTTTAATTCCTCCTCCTCTTCCTCCTCCTCCTCTTCCTCCTCCTCCTCCTCTCCTCCTCATCCTCCTCCTTCTAAAGGTGAATAAAATTTATGAATTTACCTTACTTCTTACTTGTGGTTGTGGAGTCATTTTTTGTTTGCCTGTGTCATCCTCTTTATTTAGCTTGTTGCCAAATTCATGTTCTCACAGGCTGAGCTTGGCCAGCTTAAAGAAACAAACATCACATCTATTGGTAAATGTCATTGAAATCCAAACATAACAAGGCTTATTGGAAGGGCTTCTGAACTTTGTTAAGGGTGTGTTTGGCATGAAGGAAAATGTTTTCGATTTCTTACTTATTTTGTAGCGTTTGGTAAGTACATACAAAAAATACTATCTGTAGCTAAACACTATTGGGTGGAAGGGGGTGGGGAGGGCGTTCGGGGGGTTGCGGGTGGTCGAGGGATGGGGTTAGGGGCGTGAGTGGGTGAGGAGGAGACAATGAATTTGAAATAACACTTATGGAATTTTTTTCCTTACACCCAGTAGGGAAGTCATATTCTACATTTTTAAAAAACTTTTTTTCTTTGGCTATGTTGTTTTCCTAGAAATATGTTTCCTAAATATGTTGACCAACACATGGAAAAATTGAAAATGTTTTTCTCTATATCAGGAGTTGGGTGTTGTTAGAAATAGCCTCCTTACCCACAAAGGTAGAGGTAAGGTCTGCATACACCCAACCTTCCTTAGACCTAACTTCTGGGACTACACTTAGAACCCTCCCTAGACATAACTTCTGGGAGCATACTAAGTCTGTTGTTGTTGTTCCTCCATACCAAACACACCCTTAAGTTTAGATTTGTTTTCTGAACACAAATGATTCAATAGAATTTTTAATGGAAGTTAAGTTGAGGTTGCCTATGTGATTTCAGATTTGAAAGGGTACGCTTGATCATGTAATTTTTTTTTTGTATAATTTCTATCTTATTTTTACTTTCCCCGTGAGTAGGTGGAGAGGTTGAGATAGCATATGCCAACAAAAGATGATCATATGTATCTTCTCAAACACGTAAAATCCATCTTAAGAGAATAGATTCTTTATGATTAGAAAAAACATTCTTCCATGTCCACTTATCATTTGAATAGAAGAATATAACTATATACCAAAGTCTCTTATATATATATATATATATATATATATATATATATATATATA